>JAOEHX010060183.1:10000-23570 GCA_025448015.1 Bolborhynchus lineola
TCTTAAATATTTATATAATAAAATCTAGATTTTTAAACAGGTTTGAAATAAAGAAAAGATTATTATATACCACTACAGAATACAAAGCAAAAATAATACAGACCCTTTAATAACCATCACTAAATTTACTTGACCTACCTTATCTGTAGCAAAATGCTAAGTCCCCCGAGAGGCCTTTGACTAATTGTCCTAGTAAATTCTTCAATGACACATAAACAATCAAGGTTTCTTTCACAATTCACTCATTTTACAAATACTATATCATTTTCAACCTTTAGAGATTATATTAAAACTCCCCTAAAGCTTAGCATATTGAGTAAAGAAGCATTTGTACTTTAAAACAGGATCATCTGCATTTCATTAACAGCTTAACCACCATCTTGTCTACAGATAAATACAGCATTATTAAATCTGTTTTTCAGAAAGTAGTTATTACTCTGAGTTCTTAAGTTGCATCAAATTATATTCTTATAATATTCCAAAGCTGTAATTTAAAGAGTTTAAAAAAATAAAGGGAAAGAACATAAGTATCTTTCGGAGGCAAGTTATTGATGCAGCTTATAATAATGAGACATAGTTTGTACCTACTTTGCAAAATTTCATTACAGGAAAGAATTGGTCCAATTTTATGCAAAAAAACCCAACCCATTCAAAATGACAAAATGTGTTTGGATAGAAATTTAAAAAAATTCAAGGACATTTGAACGTTAGCTGTCATTATGGTCCAGTTCACTGTTTATTTCTTTGGTATGCATCTCCTGACCTGTATATAAAATTCATAGTTTCAGAAGTGACATGTGCAAGCCTTGGACAACTGGGGAAAAGGCATATTTCCTGACCTTGTAACCATAGCAACCACTTGCTGATTGGTAGCAGGCAGCCTTTCCATCCTTTACCACTGAAGGCAAGTATGTGAGATTGCTGGCTTTGTTTGTGGCTTCTGCTTTATTTACATGCAAACATGAATGTCAGCCTTAAAATCCTGCTTCCTTTTTTGTTCATTTGTGTATTTTTGTTCAACATTATGCTAGTACAGCAGGAAATGAAAAACTCTTATTTCACAGTTTTGTAATCAGTTTATTACAAATGTTAAAGCAATATGTGATTTCAGTTTAAGACATGCACATACACTTTGAGCAAAGTTAGAAAGATCTAGAAAATTCTGCTGGTTGTGCTATTAAGGTGTGCTTACAGCAGACAATAATGTTCCATAATTGAATCCAGCTTGCAGAAAAAAAAAAAAAAACCAACATATTTTTAAATGCACTTCAATAGGAAGCTATTCATAAAATACTATTAAACTTTTTTTCTACAATTTTCTTTCCTTTGCCACTTGATATTAAGGAATAGTCTGAGGAAAATATAAAATACGTAAATGTGGATGCTGTGTCATTCTAGAACCAAGGCTCCAAATCTTCCCTTCAGCATCAGTTTAAACAAGTTGGAGATTCTCAGTCCATCTGAATTCTTTTATGACTGTAGCCAAAACACACCTCCCCAAAGCCTCCACTGCAGATACTATCTCCTATTTAAAAAAAAAAAAAAAAAAGAGAAATAAAGAGAAGGGACTAAATATAATTCAGCTTGATATGTAATCTGTTCAAGAGTGGCATAGGCTAAGCATGCATAGACACATTTTCTTCTTATCCTGGTAGTGGCTGTATCTCCAGATCAGAGCTGTCATTAATAATAGGGAAGTAAAAGGGAAGCCCACTTAGGCAATATTTTCTTAGGCTATAATAAAGTGTGCACTAACAATTCTAAGGATCTTATTTAAGAAAATTGAAGAATTCATTTTCTTATTTCTGAATACTAAAACCATGTTTTCAATTTAGTGGGTAATATCAGCACAGAAAAGAATTTCTGAGTAATTATTTTGTACTTAAGTAGCATTTTTACATATGCCTTAACCACATTAATAATTACCTTATGATGGGTTTACACAATTTACAAATTCTTTGCACTAACAGAATCACTCCTGCTTGCATTCTTTCTCATTAATTACTTCAGAAATCATTAATTACCAACAAATTAGAAATTATATTAATGCAGTAAGAATATTGTTAAGAACATTGCTACAGAAATAATAGAAGGCAAAAAATCTTTTACCTCCTGTAAAACTATTGCTATAGAATGTTCTAAAGTTTTCATGACTTTAACAGGCTTTTCATTTTTCATCTAACACTACTATCCATACACACATATCAGATGTTAAGAATGTAAATAGATTAATTCACTTTATATATAGGCATATATATTTATAAACATTTATATGCATATATGCAATATATGAAATGAAAATAAAGATGTAAACCAATACGTTTCATTACAAAATATTAATGTAATCACTAAATCACTTTCTAAGTACTGCTAATGCATCCACTTTTTAAATTAATATATTTAGAATTCACTTCTGCAAACACATGTGAATTTACTCACAGAAGTAGTCAAATTTAAATCAGCTGAAGTTTTGGCAATTTCAATTAATCATTTGCGTACACTTCCCAGAAGTCAGGTCCTTACATTTGAAATAAGAAATTCAAACTTTCACTTTGCAATCATATCTAATGCAAAAAGGCTTATTTCAAGTGCACAAGCCTCTCTCTGGGACCTATTTAAAAATCTTTCTATATGAAACTCATCTTTACTTTCTTTCACATGTAAAGGTCATTTTTCCAGTACACTTAAAAAAGAATACTTCCCAAAGAAGTCACACTCAAGAAAAACATTCAATTCTTAAATAGATTAGTTTGCATCATATGTAATATTTTAAATAGTTAAATTTTTAATAGTGTTTTATCAATTAATACAATGATTTACTCTGACGTGGAACAGACATGTACACTGAGGAAAATGATCTCTTCCAAGCAGAAAAATTACAATCCCCCAATAGAACATAAAAGAGAAAAAAAGGTTTTGTTAAATTTTCAATCTTTTCTTAATATAAACATTTAAAATCACAGGATTTTGAAAGGACAAGTAGCTTAGGTTAGTGAAGGATTTTTCATTTCTTACATAATGGTTGTACTCAGAAGTAATTTGCTTTTACTGGAATGCTGTAAAGTTCTCTCTCAGCTCTGATGTACTGTGTAAAACATTTCTTACTCATTAATGTCAAATATAAATTAGTTTTATATTGGAGTTTTAGCAAACCAGACTCTACAGGCAACATAAAAAGCTCAACCATTGTCAGAAAAGGTGTAAAGTTGGATGCAAATTTAAACCAGGCATCATTTATAATAAAAGGTACACACACATAAAAAAAAGACACATTCCACTTTCCTGGATGTCCTGAAAATATTGCTGAATAGCACACAAGACTATTAGTACCTTTGTAACGCATACCCTACCTCCACTCCCAAATTCCAACTGTTTTAATTGAGACAGTGCAAGGTGATTTTACACGTTATTAAAATACTTTTCTTGGCTATAATAGTTCTGGACTATGACTAATATCCAGTATTGGAGTGCACTGAATATGATTTTCCCCATGTATATCCTTTGAATATCTGAGCAAGCATGTTGTATTGTATTAATATCATAATTCAAAGGGAAATTTATTAAACCTCCCCCCCTCCCAGTATTCCCATCATAGCTAAAAGTTGCAAATTCTATATGGCAGAGCCTAGACAGTAATATCAAATTTTAATAACTGTTTCTCTTCTTCAGTCAGTGCTATACTGAAGAAAAGCATAAATTGCTGTGACTGACCGTTAGTTGTTAGAGAAGCAATCTGACTTCTCCACACCCTTATTTCAGTGTGTCTGCTCTGTCCCTCAGCTGTATTAATGATAGCATGAAAGGTCACATGATAAACGAGTGACAAAAATATCAAAACATATTAGCCTGTAGCTTTGTTATCAGTGTATGGCAGAGATGACAGAAAATTGTATTTTTCCCCTGAATAATTTTGTGTTACATTTTGCTGGCTAGGCAGAGTGAATTAGGGAGAAATTTCTGCCTCTGACTGTTTGTCTCTTTTCCTGACATACTTGAAGTAATAATATACATTAATAATAAGGAGTAGGCACAGGGAAGAGGTAAGAATTCAGGACCAGACTGTTTCAATTCTAAAAGATGCTATCCTTGTTTCTTTTCCAATATAAATTTTGCTGAAAAATATGCACAGCTTTGGATGTTATTAACACTACTGATAATGATCTGCTGCATATTATGAATATAGCAACGGAAACACATGTGAAAAAGATAAATAGAAAAACAACTTTCTAGCAATGAGGTTATGTTTCCACTCAGTTGTACTTCTCACCACTACAAATGCACATGCTCACTAATTAAATAAAGGCAAGCACCAACAATACTCATTGTGACAGAGCCCTAGTAATTACAAATTAGGGACAGATATTACTCCTGCTGGTTTAAAGGCTGGCGGGAGTTGCAGACCCTGGGGAGATGAGGTTAGCAATCTTTGAAAGAGAAAATAGAAATTGGCGGGAGCTTAATATCTTATGGTCTATCAGTCTCCATGGTCAGGAGTTAAAGTCATGCCATATCCAAGCTCCCTTTGCTGCTGGCAAACACATCAGTGACAACACAGTCCTTAAGCTCCTAGCACATCAAACGCTGTTGAATAGAACTATTCTGAAAGGCGAGAAGAGAGGATCACAAGCCAAACATGAAAAGTTATACAATTAAAATCTTAAAAAACTGATACCATATACATATAGATGGAGTATTACCAATCTACTGCAATACATATGAAGTGTGAATAAAAATGGGGGTACATTGCTCTCAATGAGCAAGCAGCACTGGAAAAAAAAAAAGTCTTTGAATCTCTATCAAAATTTAAACCAGATCTTAAAAATCTGTCTCAAACATTTGATTAAATTTTTATCTTTATTATTTTTCATTTTCATTCAGCTCCATACTTCTAATTTCCATCTGAGAACAGAGCTGCACAAATACTTCTGAAAAAAAAAGAACATTACACCTGTGGTATTTATGATCTGACTTAGGGAAGAAAATACCAGTAATCTCATGTGAGAACATTGTTCTCATGAGATTTCTAACCAATTTTACAGACCAACACAATCTGAATAGTTTGAATCTATTCCCAAACTTCAAACCTTTTGAAATATGTCTTACCAGAAATGTGTTGTTATGTTGTGCAGAAATTGCGAGAGGATAAAGGAGTATGTTATATATATCAGGAACTGAGTGAGGAGGTAGTAAAGCCAGGAATCCTGTCTAATTTGTCCATTTTTTCAGTCATCATTTTCTTTTAATTTTTTATTTAAAAGAGTTGCGTATGTATGTGCACGTGTGTATTTATATATATGCATATATGTATAACTCTGTAAAGAAACCACATTATTATTTGTGTACACACGTGTATATTGGGAAAGGCACTGTGCACACAGGTAAGAAGACCCAACCTCTGCGTCAAAGATTTTGCAACCTACATAATTCGTATTTGTGGTTTTGCAATATATTCCATAGAATGACATATCTCATACTGTTTGGCAATATTCATATTCTATCCAATACCATTGTTCCAAGATACAGTTCAAATTTTATACTGGAAGATAATCAGAAGTCAGGGTTGAGTTTGGGATACCACAATACTCTGTATTCAACTTTTTTTGTGTGCTTCTGCATTCTTTCTCACATCCTTTCACCCAGAATAAAGTTGGTTTGATTTAAGTACTGAAAATATTTTCTTTTTTACTAGACTGGTTTCACTCTTTTGCATCTCCCATGTGTGTCTCTCTCAACATGTTAGATATGTATATTCTTGAGTTATATTAGTTGATTCTGCTCAAGCCCATCCAAAATTGATACTCTGGTGGCCTCTGTTTCAGAGTTGATGGAGTTTCACAAAATCTGTAAGGACTTATTTTCACAAGAAAGATGGAAGTCACTGAAAGCATTTTCCCTTTTTTGTTACTGAGGGGGTTTGGGTTTTTTCGGGGGTTTGTAGCTTTTGTTTTGTTTTAATTGGTTTTGTAGGGGTTATGTTGTTTGGTTTTTTTTTTGCTGTTGCTGTTATTGCTTTGTTTGGGGGGATGTTTGGTTGGTTGGTTGGTTTGTTTTGTTGGGGGTTTTCAGTGTTTTTTTTTTTAAGTTTTCTGTTTTGAACTGGAGTCCTTCAGTGTTCCCAGGCTGTTTCTATAAAAAGTTCAGTGTGAGCACACTACATTTACTATTGCACCAATTTTCTCAGCTGTAGAGAATAGTATTCAAATTGTCCTGCATCTAAAATTAGATACTTAACACCTACTAGAAAGTTACTAGACAATTTATGAGAAAAAAATATTAGGAAAATCTCATCACTATCAGAAAGATCTGATTCTGCCCTCCTGGGATGCATATTTACACTGCAGAAATGTTATTAAATATGTTGGAGCTGAAGTAATGCTCATAGTGTAGACATAAACATGATACTGAAGAATTGGGATCCAAAATGTATAAAATCTGAAAATATAATCATAGAATCATAGAAAAGTTAGGGTTGGAAAGGACCTTAAGATTATCTAGTTCTACCCTTCTGCCATGGGCAGGGACACCTCCCACTAAACCATGCCATCCAAGCCTCTGTCCAACACGGCCTTGAAAACCATCAGGGATGAAGCATTCACAACTTCCCTGGCCAACCTATTCAGTGCCTCACCACCCTCACACTAAAGAATTTCTTCCTTATGTCCAATCTAAACTTCCCATGTTTAAGATTGAACCCATTACCCCATGTCCTATCATTACAGTCCCTAATGAGGAGTTGCTCCCTATCATCCCTATAGGCCCCCTTCAGATATTGGAAGGCTGCTATGAGGTCTCCACAGCCTTCTCTTCGCCAGGCTGAACAACCCAAACTTTCTCAGCCTGTCTTTACACGGGAGGTGCTCCAGTCCCATGATCATCCTCATGGCCCTCCTCTAGACTTGTTTCAACACTTCCATGGCCTTTTTATGTTGAGGACACCAGAACTGCACACAGTACTCCAAGTGAGGTCTCACAAGAGCAGAGTAGAGGGGCAGGATCACCTCCTTCGACCTGCTGGTCACGCTCCTTTTGATGCAGCCCAGGATACATTTGGCTTTCTGGGCTGCTAGCGCACAATGAAGCCAGCTCATGTTCATTTTTTCATCAACCACCACTCCCAAGTCCTTCTCCTTAGAGCTGCTCCAAATCTCTTCTCTGCCTAACATATAGCTATGCCTGGCATTGCTCCGACCCAGCTGTAGGACCTTGCACTTGGTATGGTTAAAATTCATCAGATGAGCATCAGCCCACCTCACAAGCATGTCAAGGTCCCTCTGGTTGGCATTCCTTCCCTCCAGCGTATCAACCAAACCACACAGCCAGGTGTCATCGGCAAACTTGCTGAGGGCACACTCAGTCCCACTGTCCGTGTCACCAACAAAGATGTTGAACGAGACGGGTCCCAAAACCAATCCCTGAGGGACACCACTTGTTACTGGTCTCCAGCTGGACATTGAGCCATTAGCCACAAATCTTTGCATGTAGACATCCAGCCTGTTCTTTATCCACTGAGTGGTCCACCTATCGAATTGATGTCTCTCCAATTTAGAGACAAGGATGTCATGTGAGACAGTGTCAAATCTATCAAATTGGTGGAGACAAGGATGTTGTGTGGAACAGTTTCAAATGGTTTGCACAAGTCCAGGTAGATGACATCAACTGCTCTACCTCTGTCCTCCATCAGTTCTGTAGCCCCATCGTAGAAGGCCACCAGATTTGTCTGGCAGGATTTCCCCCTAGTGAAGCCATGCTGGCTGTCACCAAGCACCTTCTTGTTTTTCATGTGCCTCAGCATGCCTTCCAGGAGAATCCGCTCCAAGATTTTGCCAGGCACAAAGGTGAGGCTGACTGGTCTGTAGTTCCCCATCTCATCCATTATCCCCTTCTTGAAAATGAGGGTTATATTTCCCTTTTTCCAGTCATCAGGAACTTCACTTGACTGCCATGATTTTTCAAATATATGGACAGTGGCTTAGCAACTTCATTTGGCAGCTCCTTCAGGACCCACAGGTGCATTTCATCAGGTCCCATGGACTTGTGTACCTTCAGGTTCTAAAGATGGTCTCGAGCCAGATCCTCTCCTAAGTGGGCCCAGGGTCTTCATTCTCACAGTCCCTGTGTCTGCCTTCCAAGACTTGCGTGGTGTGGTCAGAGCATCTGCCAGTGAAGACTGAGGCAAAGAAGTAATGAAGAACCTCAGCCTTCTCCAAATCCAGGGTAGCCAGTTCTCCTGACAGCTTCCAGAGAGGGGCCACATTTTCCCTAACGTACCTATAGAATTCCTTCCTGTTATCTTTCACATTCCTAGCCAAATTTAATTCTAAGTGGGCCTTAGCTTTCCTAACCTGGTCCCTAGCTTCTCTGACAACATCCCTGTATTCTTCTCAGGACACCTGTCCTTCCTCACAACTTTTATGAGCCTCTTTTTTCTTAAAAGTTTCCTCAGCAGCTCCTTATCCATCCAAGGAGGTCTCCTTGCCCTCCTGCTGCACTTCCTTCTAGCTGGGATGCAGCACTCCTCTGCTTGCAGCAGGTAATCCTTGAATACCAACCATCACTCTTGGGCCCCCTGGCCCTCTAGGGCTGTATCCCATGGAAATTTACTAAGAGGGTTCCTGAAGAGGCCAAAGTCTGCTCTCTTGAAGTCCAGGGCAGTGAGCTTGCTGCACGCTCTTCTCACTGTCCTGAGGATCTTGAATTTGACCATCTCATGATCGCTACAGTCAAGGCTGCCCTGGAGCGTCACATTTCCATCCAGCCCTTCTCTGTTGGTGAACACGAGGTCAAGCATGGATCCTCTATTACTTGCAGAAGGAAGTTGTCTTCCGCACAGTCGAGGAACTTCCTGGATTGCTTGTGCTGGGCTGTACCATCCCTCCAACAGATATCAGAGTGGTTGAAGTCCCCCATGGGAACAAGGGCCTGCAAGCATGAAGCTATTCCTGTGTCCATAGAGCTCTTCATCCGCAGAGTCCTCTTGGTCAGGCGGTCTGTAACAGATCGCCACATTAATGTCTCCCATCGCTGCTCTCCCTTTAACCCTGACCCTGTCGACTCCTCACCTGTCCCCAGACAGAGTTCAGTCAGGACACAGTTCTTCATAAATAATAATATTTTAGTCAGCCTATAACAAAATATATTTCTTTGTTTTATTTTCACCATCTTGTTTATATTTTTTATCTCCATTTCTCTTGGATCCACTTACTCCAACTGTAGCCAGAGCTTTTTATAGATGAAGAGCATCATTTTTTCTTCCAATTCTCTTAAGCCTTTCTAAACCTGTCAGTTTTTAACAAGTACTATTCCCTGACTTCATCTTCCTTTCAGCAAAGGAACACATAGTAGAATTTGTAACTTTGGTCTTCTCCTTTCTCACATCTGGACATACCTACTTTTGATGCACACTTAAATGTGGTATTCGAAAAAATTGAGGGAAATATCCACCTATTTAGCCATATGCAAGAGTATCCCCTAACCTAGTTAACAGTTTTTCTCCAGTTCATAATCTGATATCTTGGAAGTATTCTTGAAAACTTACACGGTAGATTTTGATACATGGTACCTCTCCGTAACCTCAGTTCATTCTCACTGATCCATACCAAGAAAGTGGGAAGTGAGTGGCTTCATAAATAATTTAAGAGCAGCAGGTCATTATGGGTCAAGATGGGTTTTTCTTTCAGCTCTAGCAGAGTTCTAAGTGCACAGGACTTCTTCAAACTGTCCTATCACCTGCAAATCAATGAAAAAGCTGAAACAGGAAACTGAGATCCAGACTGTGTTCTATCACAATCCAGGCTAACCTAATCAGTGCTGGATACATTCTGGTCTCAAATACTACACATAAAAATAATTATCATCTCATATATCCGTGTCTGTTTGAACAAGGAACCAGCAGAATGTGAAATATCAGGGCACATCCACTGTCACTTAAACACATAGCAGAAACAGAATCTGTCTAGCTTTCTCTCTTCCTTTAGCTCACTTCTCCATTCCCCTCTTCTGAAGTTACTGTGGTAGCTCAGTGTCCTGGGTTCAGCAGTAACAGCCATTTTTCTCCTTCTTAGTAGCTGGCGCAGTGCTGTGTTTTTGACTTTTGGCCTGGGGACAGCACTGATAACACCAGTTTTTTCAGTTACTGCTTAGAGTGTTTTGGTTTGGACAAGGACTTTCTGAGTCTCATGATCTGCCAGGGAGGAGAGGAAGCCAGAAGGAAGAAGAGACAGGACACCTGACCCAAACTAGCCAAAGAGGTATTCCATACCCCAGCATGTCATGCCAAGGATGTAAAAAAACAGAAGGCAGAGACCCGGAAGGGTGGCGAGTGCACTGCTTGGTCAGGCTGGGTATATGTGGTGAGCGATTGTATTCTTTTTCCTTGTATTTCTCTTGTCATTATTATTATTGGTGGTAGCAGTAGTGGTTTGTGTTATACCTCAGTTACTAAACTGTTCTTATCTCAGCCTGTGGGAGTTGCACTCTTTCAATTCTCCTTCTCATCCCTCCGGGACTGGGAGGAAGAAAGAGGGGGGAGTGAGTGAGCAAACTGCAATTTATGGCTTAAACCACGACACTTAGACGGTCATTGTCTTGGTCATCAGTCTTGAGGAAAATGAGAACAAACAAGAGGAAAGTGTGTAAGGCAACAGTGAACATCCGCATGGTGACCATAATGTTTTCATTAAGAGAATATTAACACTTTGATACAGGGATATATAAATATGTCTTTGTTGACTAGTCTTTCCTGGAATCCAAACCAATCATTAAGAGTTTTGAAGATGTCCTGGGATGGCTTCCTAGCTGAGGTTATAAAAAGTTTTTTTCTAAATTTCTCATTTGACCCAACATTTCAGAAGGTGTAGCAAATCACAACATTTGCCAAGTATACATAGCACAGCTGAAGCAGCAGTAGTCAAGAAAACGTTTAAAGTGCTAGTTTGCTAGATCTAAATGCATGTTATAAAGTAGGTGTGCTAATGGTCTTACCATCTCTGTAGGCAATACCTATCCATATGCTCTAAATGCTCCTTGGTTCAGGAGGATAGTATTCTTTTTGAGTGAATTGAAAAAAAAACTACCAAACCCTGTAAATCCTGAATTTGCAGCCATCACTTACTCAGAAAATATAACTGGTCTGATCACCCATGATAATCTTCTGAAGCCTGCTGGAGCTGGCAGAATAAGGAATAGCCATTGCTACTGTTGCATGCCTCTAAATTAGTCATTATACCAGCAAAATTTAGGATCAGAGGCATCACAACCTGAGGAAAACCAGAGAAGCACTCTAGTAAGATGTTTTGTACTGTCATGTAGCCAGTGTAGACTGGAAAACTGCTATGCAACAAAAGCAGAAATGATATAGAGGGGCTGAGGATATTTATATCAGTAACACTACAGTACTGGTGGGCACTTCAAGGAATGGAAGAGAGATCGCAAGACGTTATTTGTGCCAACCAATAAGGACATTACTAGACCAGTAATAAAAGGGAATGCTAGAGTGCAGCATAAAGGTACATGGAATATATGGAAATCCTAGGTTTGTACCTTCAGAAGTGGTACTGCAATAAGGCAGAAGTAATCTAAAGCCTACGTATCAGGCAATAACATTTTAAGGATGTTGGCTATTCAAACTCAGGTATGACTATTAAGGACAGCATTGGAAACAGCCAAAGGTCTCACAAGTTTATTAGCAATGTCTCTAGACATGCAGTTCTCTAACAACATTACACATCCAAGAAGAAAGCTTGTTTTCTGAGAAGATAAGTTTATTAAATCAAGTTCTGACCTTTTGGAGCTTACAGACGCACAGTCCTCCACTAAACCACACAAACAAGCAACATCTCTCACGCATGGCTGTATCATCTTCAGTCCCACATTATACAGTGCTAAATTCTTAAAGAAATAGTTGTCACCAAGCAGAACTGCTAAAACTCAGTGCTAGAACTGCTATGTACAGTAAATGTGCCTGTAAGTACCTTTTGTAGTGTCAAGGTATTGCATAAATTTTCCTGGCTTTTTAAGTTTATTTTAATTTTTTAAATTTTAACAAAATTATTTAAACAAACAAAAATTATTTTTATTTGCTGGTATTTTAATTTAGTCACATTTTCCTAAGTGATTCCTGTGTGGGCTTTACCCATAAGGGTCAGATTATGTTTTAGCTATCACCGGTGTTCTATCTGAGAATGCATATGACCATTACTTATCATTTTCAGTCTTGATGGAATTATAATATGCAGCAATAATAATTTTGGCTTTTCCAGGTGTAAATATTTCACCTATTTCAGGCATCTAACTTTTCTGTGCAGTCACTGGAAGAGAAAGACTCATCCAGAAAATGACGTAAGGAGTATAAATGTGTGCTCTTATACTGATCTTCTGGAAATGGCTCTCTACATCAGCTATTTATAGAACTTTAGGAGATAAAGCTCATAGCTTAGACATCCAAGTTGAACAGCAAATAGTGTCAACATCCGTACATACACAAATTAAGATTAAATTTTTTTAATAAAATTATTATTTTTGTATGAGTCTAACATGCTTGTGATCAATGAATGAGAATCAGCACAAGCTTCTTCATTCTCTACATCTTTATTTCTTTAAGGCAGGTTTTCTTCCAGCCTAAAGCTCCAGAAACTGCTTCACATGATACTGCATGATATGCTAAACTTTTAAAATATTTCTATATTATTTGCAGAAAAATCTACTGCTTGCAGGATGATCAAATTTCATATGGTGTCTTATTCCGTACAGTTTTCAATGCACTAAGCAACTCAGTGTCTAATAATGCCTTTGTATAAATAAGTCACTTAAATCAAGCTGCTTAAACCAAAAGCAGAATTTTGTCATAAATAACAAAATGGTTTCCTTATTTTCTTGACTCTAGCAACATGTGACAAGCTGAATTACAATATATTCTACTCATTTTGGTAAATCATCACTATATTTAACATATTCCTTCCTTGCACATCTTATCCTAGAATTTATATGTTGAACGCTGCTTAGCAATCCCCTTACTTGCCATTTTTATAATATAGTCCATCAGTGTACAGGCACTCAAATCTAGTTTAAAAACAGGGAAGAAAAATATTGACAATGAAATACACTATAAAAAGAGCCAATGAGTCTGTACACCATACTGTCTCTGTATAGATTTAGTTGCAATTAAATGCTAAAGTTTACAGGTAACTTTAAAAGAAAGACAAAGCTATTTGCAATTCTTTAAAACTGTTTGTAGAGATAGTTTTCTCTGAAAGACCATATAAAATAAGCCAAGGAATAGCAGGAAAGATGAAAATTACAGATCATAAAGACCACATAATCAGGCCCAGGAAGTTCAATCATCTATAGGAACTCACACTACAATTATTTAAAAAATATATCTGTAAAAAGAAAAATATTTCAAAGCTATTAGCATTTTTCAAAATGTTAGTAGCTTTTTTGTATGATGAAACAATGAATTGAGGTTAATTTTCCAAATTATTAACGTATGTGAATCAAATAATTAAGATGAACATGATAGAATATATAATGACTATTGAAGAAAAACATTATTAAGTTTTAGGTGATAGATCAT
>JAOEHX010060184.1:8701-21465 GCA_025448015.1 Bolborhynchus lineola
TCTTTTCAGGGAAGCACAGCAACTGATCAGCAAGGTGTGATTCTGGAACTCAGTGATAAGCATCTAGAAAACTCAATCCGGTTTTGGTGCATAAACTGACTTTTTCAATCCTCTCAAAGACCTTGCTATACAAGTCCAGATACGGCATAAATCTCTTCACCTCCTCCCTGAGAAAATATCATTTTTCTGTGTCCTAACTTCCCTTGTCTTAGCTGAAATATATGAAAGAATTTCAGATAAAGAGCATCTGGACTAACACTTTCAGTAGCATATTTTGCTATTTTCATTCCTTAGGCACCCTGTAGTCAGTAGGGACTGAGATTAGATATTGGGCTGACAAAAATTAGGCTTGCCTCAAGATATATAGTTCTGACTTTTGGGCAAGTAACTTGTGTAAATCTGTGCCAGACAAGGCATTGATTATTTTAATTGAAGGAGCACTAGAAGCTCTCTGCTGTTGGAAATGTGTGACCATGACCCTCTATTCATGAGGAGAAAATGAGTGTTATCACAATAAAGAAATATGTATGTTGAATCAGTAGCACTGAGGTTATTCATGCTTTGAAGTTTGGCATGTGCACAAGGAGTCTATTGATTTGTGTCATGATGTCAGTCTCTTCCCCTCTTCATCTTGTACAGATCATGAAATGTCAGCATGCTTACCATCTCTGTGAAAGAAAATGTAAGGATGAAAAAGCAGTAAGTGTGGGCTAGACATTCTCAGCCCTAACTTCATCTGTGTACTTCACAAACAGAATTTGGAATTGCATGTTACCGGTCTTCAGGGATATAATGACTTATCTTGTACTCTCATAGTAGCCTTTATCATGTTGTGATTAACATCAGTGGAAATTTTGCCGTAGACCCAAGGTAAGGTAAAACTGCAGTGTTCATAGAGCAGAGGCTGCATCATGACTTCCCACTATCATATGGCATGGAATGCACATCTCGTGTGCTCCAAGGGCAATGGGAGGGCTGCGTGTCTCTTAGCCACTCCCCCTCCACATGCTACTCTAAATTCAATCACACAGTTCACTATAAAAGTCCTGGTATGATCTGGGACAATTTATTAATAAGAACAGTAAGGCATCCTTTGTGGCAATGGTATTCTGACACTGAAATTGAACAAATATGAAATGCAGGGAGGATAGATGAAGGAGGGGAAAAAAAGCAAAAAAAAAAAAAAAGCAAGGGGGAAACGTCTGAAACTTATCTGTTCTGATTTTGGGGAGAATTTCCATTTCTGAGTTTTCAGGAACATTTTCTGTTCCAACTTTTACCACTTGTGTTTAGAAATAACATGCTATAATATATGTGAACTTAAATTTTGTGAGTATAGAGTTGTTAACTAGAAATTTGTCAAAATTTTTTCATGATATAGCTGAAATAAGAAACAATTTTTTCATTTTCTGTTACATTAACCTGACAAGGTGTATCTTTGTCAAAAATGATAATACAGTACCCTTAAAAGCATAACAGGAATTTGCAAAATGAATGTTAGCAGCTGGCATGTTGTGAATCAGAAATATTGTAGTCTAATAAGCATTTGTAACTTGAATGTCTTACAAATTAATTTGTATATCACTTCACACTTTAAGTATTTATAAGCTCTGTTCAAATTTGGAATTCACTCCAGTACATGAGCTATTAGCTTGCAATATTCCCTACTGAACAGTTCTACAGTCCACAGATAATCCTGTAGACAAGCTGAAGGTTCACCTTAAGTAGGAGATTCTGTTTGTTTTAGCTTGGTAAAATTTAGAAGAAAGTGGAGAAGGGGAATATGCTTATTTTTTGTGGTAAACAATTAGCTGAACTCTCATAATTGTATCATATCAGTTATGATCAGTGGATAAACTGGATAGCAGTAACGGAATAACAAATACGGGTAGAAGTTACTGTTTTCCATTTTTAGATGATGGAGGGAAGGTGAGAGCATAGATTATGTCTGAAACCATTTACTAAGGGGAAAAGAGGGAATTCAGTGAAACAGAATCTCATCTACACTTTAATCAAAACACAAAATTAGATTGTACTGATCCTCTCATTCTTAATGTAGTAGAGAATCTGAGCCTGGCTGTCTGATTTGTGTTTTGGATAGAAACATGAGATGTTCCATATTTTGACAAAGAGCTTGGATAGTCTACCATATGACCATGTCTCCAAGAACTGTGGAGACATCCAACAAAAAATTGTTGGTTTTTGATCCTTCCTCAAGGGATTAAATGTCTTGGGTGATAGGCTTTTCTGCTTCAAAACAGAAAAAACCTGTAAGCTAATACATAGATTCACTAGCTGAAGGAAAAAAAAAAAATGAAAAAGGCAAAGAGAAAGAAAGTAGAAACTCAGTCTCATGAAACCGATTTTATGTGCAATTTCTGTGAGGGTCTGAGGGGTTTTTTAATGTTCAAGATCCAAACCCAATTTTTTTGCTTATATATATTCACTAAAAGATGGTCTGAAACTACTGGTACAAATTTAGTTCCACTTTTTGTTAAAATACACCCCAAATAGTTTAACCATTTTTAGTGTTATGTCAAATCAGGTGGGCTATAAATTAGCTTTTGAATACAAATGTTGCTTCATCTTTCTGATTTATAGCAAAGGTAAATTTCTTGAGATTTCCACTGCTTTTCCACAAGTTCCCAGTAGTTTGTAAAGAGTAGATAGTAGTCTCTCACAGGTTAATTAGCTAAAAATTTTAACATTACAACAGAGAAATTTTGGAAGTGCTCTTTTCTTCCCTCCAAGTACAATTTGAAGGTCTCATAAGGATAAAACTAATTTAATTAGTTTTGCAGAGTGCTGCTTTCAACACAGAATAACCCAGATGTTAATTTCTGTAATATTTCTATCTACATTCAGCTGGAGACAGCTAGAGCATGTTCATTCTCAGGAGTATTTTTGTCTTTCTGTTACCTACTTGCATAGTTTGTTATTGTATGTATATGCTCATCTTCCCTGAAGTTTCTGTAGTACTATGCTGCATTTTCCATTATTTCTTACTTATTCTTAGAGCCAGTTAGCAACACTATTTGGTTTATTTCAGCTAAGCTTAAAGTGTGGAACATACAGCAAAAAAGAAGATACAATATAAGGGGAAATGGTGAGTTGGGAAGTGTCTGATCAACATTCATTCCCGCTTTCCTCTTTCCAGTCTAGTGGTACTTTCTAAAATAATCTAGATGCTAAGAAAGTAATAATATTTTTTTCATTAAAAAAGGAGAGTTTACAGATTTGTGCAAGGCCCATGAAAGAAAAAGTATGGTGAAAAATAGGAATCAGATTTCAGTGTTAAAAGAGAACCTGAAACTGAGAAATGCTGAGAAATGGAGGCAGGAGGTATGGGAGTGTAATGGGAGGGGTGAAATACTTTTTCCGTTTGTGTAATACTTGCGTATTTTCCCTTTGTGTAATACTTGCGTCACTTGTGTATGATTGTGTGCACTTGTTCTTCACAGCAATGTTTTAAGCATTTATCCCCTCAGTTTGAGTGGTTTCTCTCTGGACTTGCAAGCTATGTTTCTGGTGAGCATTCTTCTGTTTTTCCTGGTTATTCACTTTAGAGTTTACATTTTGCAAGATACATAGGGATTCCCATGAGCAATCTTCTAGCTAAAATTGAAGTCAGCCCAAAATAGTGGAAAGATGCAATAAAGCTTTGCTGAACAGTTGCTGTTCTCACAATTACAATGAATTTTCATTAAATGTCTCTCTTGAGACAGTTTCTCCAGGCACAAGATTGCTATCGGTTTCTGGCTCTCAAAGGTGCTGAAAGTGTATGCCTCTTTATTATCCTCTACATCATGTTATTCTGTTCTCTCATCTTCCAAGAAAACCTGGCTGAGGAAGGAGCTGTCACTTTAGAAGGAATGCCAACCACACAAAGGAAAACACAGCTTACATTCCTGAGGCACTGAAATATTGTGGATGTTCCAGTATAAAATTGCCATCCTTATGGGGAAAATGACTTTTCCTGAAGAGACAATGAGGCATCATACATAGTTGTGGGACAGTTCGAGGGCCAGAGTGAGTTTAATCTTGATGAGCTGGCCTTGTGTCCTTGAAGTGGAGGAGGCCAGGTGAAGAGGGAACTTGCAGTGGAAAGAAGAAACTTGGCTAACCACTGGAGGAACGCATGGACATCAGCATTGAAACAATCAGTATAGCAGTAGAAGCACGTGAACACAAGGCAGTACCCTATCAGAGTGTTTCTGATGACACATGCTTGTAGAATGATAGTGTAAAAAGGCTGTTAGTGAAACAGTAAAGGTCTTTGGCTTATACCCCACGAGAGTCCATGTTGTCAATCTCCACACCTAGCTTATCTTATAAATTAGGAAATTTAAGTGGTCTCTGAAGAAAAAAAGAAACATTTCTGAAAATAGAGTTTGGAACATATCATATAGCAGTAACAATAAATAGTCTTATTTTATAAAAAATCTTAGCAAATGTGCAGAATTTAATAATACCTAATCAAGAGCAACAACATTAAGAAGTTGTAGGCAACAAAAAGTGCGTGTTGAGTCTCAAAGGATAAGAAGGGAAAGTTTTTCTTCTTATTATTGGACAGAAGAACAGTTCAAAGCTAAAATTGCATTTCAATAGTTGCTCACAGCTTCCTAATGTTGTTAGGCAATGCAAGGGATATTGGACTCTTGCATCCTGGGATATTCAGAAGTGGATATATATTTGTTTCTGCTCTGTAGGAAAGAAGTGTAATGCGTATTGTAACTGAATGCTGCAAAACATCATTCAAGATCCCATTTCAGGCATCACCATCTTTGTCATGAAACATTTTTTTTTTTTTTTTTTTAATTAGCATTCTAAAAATAAGTCTTGCTTATATTTTGGGTACTCTAATGTTTCCATATTAGCCACAGTGGTTTTGTGATCACTCTGCTTTGGAAGGACTAAAGACAGAGTTGGCAAATGAAAGGATGTGAAGGTGCTGTGAAAGGAATAACATTTTCAGCTGCCTTGACTTACTCAAAGAAAAAAGCCCACAAAGCCAAAACCCACAAACTCACAAAATCCCCATCTTTTCCTTCCTCTCTTAGATATTTTTTATTTTATCAATTAGCAAGAACTTAAAGGTGATTAATTTGCATAATGAATCCTTTGAGATATGGAAGTCATGTAGACTACAGTTAAACATAGGCTATTTTTAGACTTATGACAGTGGTAGCTTGGGGTACTCCAATATAGACAAGAACTCCAGTGTTACAAGTCCTTAAACTGAAGGTGATTACCTATTCTGGGTTTAGCTATGAATATAAGAAAAAGGAAATATTGCCAGCTAGTCAATTCAATGTAGATGCTAATCAAAAAAAAAGTAATTTAAAAGAAGATAACTTTCTGAGATTCATTTCATTAAGTACAAATAGGAATGAGAAAATGGGTACCTTTAATTGTATATAACTCAATGTAAAACCAGAATAGCTAAACTTGAATGGAAGTAAATGAATAAAGCGCAGGGGTGTGGGGGTGTGTGTGTGTGTGTGTGTGGTGTGGTTTGGTTTTGGGTTTTTTTCCTGATCTGAAGCCCATTTCTAATATAAACCAAAGTAGCCATAACATCATGCTACCCATAAGGATTTGGCACTTGTGCCAACAAAACCTGCTGTAGAATTCTGCTGTTACAGGGGTCTGAACTGGTATGATAGGAATGTTTGCCATAAAAAGGATTTCCTCTTCCATTGGCATAATTTGACTTTCTTGTGTTTGGCTGAACTTGTGTCCTTTATGAAACTTTTCTCATTCTCAAGAAGTGCTTTATGCACTTTTTATTTATGGTGTTTCTTGTGGAAGTTAAGCTAAGCTTCTTTAACAATGTGGCTGGAAACGCAGAATGAGGCAATTACTGCCATATTTTATATATTTGTTTCTTTTATTTTTATCCCGAAGAGCATCAGAATTATTCTTTAGCATATATTATTTTGTTTGTATTTAAGTGGTTTAAATGAAGTTTTCAAGTACATTTATATAAAATTTTAGACATCCTAGCTTTCACAGTGTTTCTTTAAGAAGCAGAAAACATTGCGAGCGCCTGTCTTGAGTATGGGTAAGTAAATTACTGCTGTTTTATTGTAGCTGTTTTATTACATAAAAAGCTTTTAATAGGATAAATATTTATTTCAAAAGTAGCTAATGTGAATTCTTTCCATAACTCTTTTTTGGGTAACCCCCCATATTGTTTTTCCAGAATTTTGCATTCAAGAATCAGTATGAAAAATGCATGGGAAAAAGGGATCTAGTTAATCCTATTTCTTCGTTTCATTGCTAAACTACCTTTTTACATTCCATCATACACCTCAGAAATATACAAATATTTGGAGATTGTTTCATGCCTGACCTAAATTTAGGAAATATTCAAGGTCAGACTCTAATCAGTAACTATGTAGTTACCAGTATAAAGAAGTTTCATAATTTCTTTTGTACTTCTATCTGGATTGAGCACCAAGCCACCACAGGCCTATGGAATGAGAGATAAAATTAGTTTTATTTTCTTTTGTGAAGAAGTTTGTGACCATAGATGTCTAAGAAAAGGGGACACCGTGACCCTAGAGCAAGGTAAATATTATGTATCAGTAAAGACAGGGTAATAACAATTTTTTTAAATAGGTAATAGAAAATCTTCATTTTTTTGAGTGATCAGAAAAGATTAACTAAAAATGGTACATATGCTTAGACTGACTATTGCAGTCATAATCTCACTTAAGGGAAAATTTATGATCCTAGTTTAGTGCAGTAAAATGTAGGTTAATCAGGGATGATGCTTCATTTATTATCTTAGGATGAAGAGACATATATTCCACAAAGAACTGTACAAAAGGCACATTATCTGTTCATCAATATCTTTAGGCAGGGTATTAGAAAATATCTGTCAGGGCACTGAATTTCTGAGCCTCCTACTAGGAACAGTGGGGACAAACAGCTCATCCAACTTTAATGCCTGTGATACCATGGGTGAACTTGATGATCTGAGATGTCCCTGCCAATATTGTGTGTTAAAGAGTGTATGGTTTAGCCAATACACCATTGAGCTGACCTGCATTTATGAAGAAAACATAGTACAACCACATTAGTGTGATTTATGTCAGCAAATGTTTTAGAATGTTATGAAGAGCATCAAGGACAAAGTTAACAGTATCAGTAATGACTTTTCTTCTGGACAATCTTAAATGAGCTCAGACTCTTAAATGACCAGAACATGACACCTGACAGCCTATAATATCCTAAAGGCTGTAACTGTTCCTTACAAGTGCTCTAGTAACAGTGAGTCTTTATAAAGGAACAGAAATAAACCATAAGGAAGAGAGATCCTGTACTTACATTAACTATTTGTTTCGTAACAGGTGGATAAAAACAGGAATAGATAGGCTTATAAAATGGGCTAGCAGAAATGTGATGAATTCTGCCCAGTCCTATAGACATGCAAGAGACACCAGGAACTTTTGAAAGAACAGACCTTGAAGAAGAGGAGAGGTCCGTCTACATGAGGGCCTGGGAAAAAACTAATTTATATGTTCTAAAAGTGTAAATTTGAATTGTATTAGTTCAACCATGGAACTAATTATGTGAATACTCTCCCTAAAAATTAATGTGACTTTAATCTGATTTAACATAATCTATTTCCTGGGTAAATTAAGATATACTGAACTAAGATTAATTCTGAACCAAGGGGATTTATGCAGCCATATAATAAGGTAAAAGTAGTACAGTTAATTGTCATTATTTTTCTGAAGTATGCTGGTGTCAAGTTAAGAACTGAGGATGTTTTACAAGGTTTGTGCAACTAAAATTTTCTTGCTAAAAATATCTGCAATTATGTAGAATGTATTCAACATATAGGACCAAATATCTCAACAAAGACAGGATAGAGTAGGACAGCAATATTCTAGCAGAATATGTTTTATTTGGGGTTTGTTTTGTTGTTGTAAGGTTGGTTTGTTTATTTTTGTTTTGTTTGGTGGGTTTTTTTTCTTAAATTTAAAAAAACAGAAACAACCCCCTCCGTCCAAAAAAAAACAACCACCCCAAATCATCCCATAACAGCTCTCCTCCCCCCTCCAAAAAAGAACCCAAAAAAAAGCCACACAACCACAACAGCAACAACTCCGCCAAAATTACATTTTTTCTTTTCTTTTAAATTTCTTTTTATTTTTAATATAAGTATTTGAAAACTGAGGTACAAAATGAAGGGAAAAGGGGACGTACATTTCCAAGACAGTCACATAATGAAAACCAGATATGAGAAAGATTAGAAGGAGAATTTGGCCAGTTAAGAACTGTCATTCCATGCAGTTAGTTTTTTGTAAATGGCACGTGTAAAGATGGGCATGAATGTCAAAGAGCATGTCCTGCAAAGATCGATATGAATAGATCTGTTCATTCATCTTAGAAGTGGCTAAATGTACCTCTGAATTACAGGACAAATCCCTTAATCATGTCTTGGTATTAACAGCCTATTAAGAACACATTACAAAAGCCTTTCTAACTGATATCAATGTCAGAAGGAAACTCTAATTGTGAATTGTTTTAAAACATAACAGTACGACTTTGAATCAGAGAGTTATAAATTTTATCATACAGGAGAAGTCATTCTGATCTCTTCTAAACCTTCTGTCACTAAATACTGTATTAAATCAATAAGTCTTGGAGTCTCAAATTATTGTATTTGGGCTTGTGAAATTAGTGTTATGTGTTTATATTATTCCTGAAGACAGTCCATTATTTCTGATTAATTTAATTAGGCAAGTAAATGGCCTTTTATCTCTGTACTTCCAGTAGCTGCTCTGTGCTAACATTTGTTTGGGTTTATATTTAATAAATATCTCCTGCTTAACCCTTCAACAGCAGCTTGAACTGGAGTGCTGGTAATGAAGATGAAAGGAAATAAACACAGGAGAAAAGCATTAAAAATAAATGGATTAGGCTGGCTGAGAAACCTGAAATCTCAGTAACAAATGATGATACAAGTGCATCAAGACTGAATAAATATAAAATTGAGCAAATTGGGTTACTTCTTCAAGGTCACACCTAGGATATTATATTTGTAGTTTTTGCCACTCAACTTGTTTGGATTAGTGAAGATTAAAGCAATACTGCGGAGTAAAAGAGATTGCTAACTTCCAAACAATGGCACAAGTTTTGTTGGACAATATGGAATCCTAGAATCATAGAGTAGTTAGGGTTGAAAAAGACCTTAATATCATCAAGTTTCAACCCCCCCTGCCATAGGCAAGGACACCTCACACTAAACCATGCTAACTAAGGCTCTGTCCAACCCGGTCTTTAACACCGTCAGCGATGGAGCATTCACAACTTCCTTGGGCAAACCATTCTAGCGCCTCACCACTCTAACAGTAAAGAACTTCCTCCTTATATCCAATCTAAACTTCCCCTGTGTAAGATTTAACGCATTACCCCTTGTCCTATCACTACAGTGGCTGATGAAGAGTCCCTCTCCAGAATCCCTATAGGCCACCTTCAGATACTGGAAGGCTGCTATGAGGTATCTCTCCAGGCTGAAAAGCCCCAACTTTCTCAACCTGTCTTCTTACGGCAGGTGCTCCAGTCCCCTGATCATCCTTGTGGCCCTCCTCTGGACTTGTTCCAACAGTTCTGTGTCCTTTTTATGTTGAGGACACCAGGACTGTACACAAAACTCCAAGTGAGGTCTCACAAGAGCAGAGTAGAGGGGCAGGATCACCTCCTTCAACCTGCTGGTCACGCTCCTTTTGATGCAGGCTAGGATACAGTTGGCTTTCTGGGCTGTGAAAGTACACTTCCAGCTCATGTTTAGTTTCGCCTTGACCAACACTCCCAAGTGCTTCGTCACAGGGCTGCTTTGAATCTCTTCTTAGCCCAGCCTGTAGTTGAGCTTGTGATAGCTCAAATCCAGGTGTAGGACCTTGCACTTATCATGGTTAAACTTCCTCAGGTTGGCATCTGCCCACCTCACAACCATGTCAAGGTCCCTCTTGATGGCATTCCTTCCCTCCAGAGTATCAACCAAACCAGACAGCTTGGTGCCATATATGCAACTGTTCTGTTTTCCAAAAAGAAGTGATTTTTGAAATCCCATGTTAAGTGACTCCTGTAATACTCTGCAGAAATTACATCTCAGCTGCCATCTGTCCCCCACTTAGCTGACTGTAAAGAAATTATTAAATAAAATTTGGCTACTGATGACCTCATTAGTTGATTTCTTTGAACCTGAATTGTGACTTGAAAGCAGGAGCAATTTAATAATAAGGATATCATCTACTGAGATAGCTCTCTTAGTTTTGGTTGATATTTTAGATTTCCTGTAGTTGAGATTCTAATCCAAGGGAAGCTAATGCAGCTAATTTATACAGGCATAGTTTATTGGGTAGTGGAAAATAAAATGCTCAGCAATATTTTATTCTTTTTTCAAAAATTGCCAACTGATAAGGATTTTTTACTATCAAAATTATTGTGATAATACTAATTTATCTAATATAAAATAAGGATCTAAAAGTAGCATGCAGCTTTGAGTTATAGTTGATTGCCATATTTAAAACGTTCATAAATTAACTGTACTTGAAGATTTATGCATGTTTTTTGGAATAATTTTAATTTCTTTTTTTGCAGAATGTGGTGTTCCCAAATGGAAAAAGACATTATGCAGCTGTGAAATTCCCTGGGAGATAAAAATTTTAAAACCATCAGGCTTTAACTTCAGGCTAAAAATTTTCTCAGACTGCAGAGGGTAAGCAAACAGTATCTTCCTTGTGCTCATTTTGTTAGTGGAGACTGTTTATGATATGAGCTTAGAAATGCATCAAGTAGAGTATTCAGCATCATTGCTCAAATGGCTACTGAGTATCTCCTTGGTTGCTTGAACTTTGGATGTGTTACTTGGAGTTCAGTAAACTTCAGCCCTAGAACATAACAGTATTTTTAAAGATGTAGTACAGATAATCATTGGACATTTTAGTGGATAACATATTTTTCACCTATAGGTTTAAGGTACTCAGTGCTGTTTTGTGGGCATTATTCCATGTTCATGGCTGGCATTGTGAAAGTGCTTACTTTATTTTAAGGAACCTTTACTTGCTGATTATATTTGATAGGTGATGTTTTTGTGATTGGTTTGTAAATCATACTGGGAAATAGAACAGATACTTGCATAAAACATCTAATTGGAATGGAGAGAGATTGACGTACAACTAAATAACTGTGGGTTTTCCTGTGTGAATTGCAAGTATGTGCTTGTTTGTGACTGTTTTCAAGTATGCAAAGGCTCTAAACAGGTGAAGGAATACAGTATATAATGGCAGCATGTGGTAAGGATTATGCAGCCAATGCAAAAGTAAGGGGCAGGAACTGAGCAACATTCCAGCAAGTAGACTTTATTTATAACTTTTTGGAAAGAATTGCTCCTTTGCGATTACCCAAATACTCTTTTTATTGCACCCATGAAGATGTTAGCATGTAACTTTTTCTGAAGAGGTCAAATGTTTCTTTTCATATTTGGTAAGCAAAACAGTGTCTGAAATATGAACCACAGGGCAAATTTGCAATTATGGAAATCAGTCTGACTAAGCTGATGCCCATGGAGTTAAATCATGTGACACACAGGTGTGTTGTCAGTGATTTGTCTACTGTTATGTTTGTGTCTGTGGTTAATAGTAAATGGATGACAATGGCAGTAAGAAGTTTGTATTGGTAATTCAAAGTATTCTCTTGACATTTATTAGTGAGCTGTTGAGAATATTAATAGTAGTAAGATTGTTAATTATTAATTTATAAGACTGTTTATTGTTTGAAGAACATTCTTCATAATCTGTTTGTGCATTTTCTTATTGTATAAATAATCAAAGGTTCTCGAGAGTCCCAAGTTCTTAGATCTAGTTTCATAAGGAAGCACATTCCTCAGACATAGTCTGTGATTTTATGCAACATATGCATGTTTTACATATATATATGTTGTATAGAATTAGTGTGGACAAACCTAAAAAATTCACACAAGTTTTCCAGAATTTCAGACCATTCGTCTGCCCTTTCCAGTACAAATATAATTCAATAATACATTAAAATATTCGTAGACTGTTCTAATTTCCACTCGTAGGTGTATTTCTTCTGCTCAGATTTGTTGAACGCTGAAAGTGTAGACTCAGGAATCTACATATGCACGTTTCTATCTAGAATGCACAGTTATGAAATTATATTTTAATAACATACTTGGTTCAGCTTTTCTCCTTAGCACTGAACCCTAGAAAAGAGTTGGTGGTTTGGTTGGGCTGGGTATATGTGGTGAGTTGTTGTATTCTCTTCCCTTGTATTTCTCTTGTCATTATTATTATTTGTGGTAGCAGTAGTGGTTTGTGTTATACTTTAGTTACAGAACTATTCTTATCTCAACCTGTGGGAGATGCATTCTTTCGATTCTCCACGTAGCAAACTGCATGGCTGATTTAAGGCCTAAACCACGATAGTTCTTTTTAAAAAACTATCTTGTGGCTGCAGAGCTAAAAGAACTAACCAACCCCCCACCACCTTCCAGGCTTCTGCTCTCCATTTCTGCATCCTGGCCATGACGTGCTGTGGTATGGAATACCTCTTTGGCCAGTTTGGGTCAGGTGTCCTGTCCCTGTTTCCTCCCGGCTTCCCCTCCTCCCTGGCAAAGCATGAGGCTCCGAAAGTCTTTGGCCAGAACAAACATCACTAAGCCATAACTAAAAACATTGGTGTTATCAGCACTGCTCCCAGGCCGAAAGTCAAAAACACAGCAC
>JAOEHX010060185.1:0-11234 GCA_025448015.1 Bolborhynchus lineola
TCAACCTGTGGGAGTTGCATTCTTTCGATTCTCCATGTAGCAAACTGCGTGGCTGATTTACGGCCTAAACCATGACATGAAGCCATGCTGGCTATCACCAACATGGTTGTTATTCATGTGCCTCAGCATGTCTTCCAGGAGAATCTGCTCCAAGATTTTGCCAGGCACAGAGGTGAGGCTGACGGCTCTGTAGTTCCCAGCTCATCCATTTTCCCCTTCTTGAAAATGGGAGTTATATTTCCCTTTTTCCAGTCATCGGGATTTTCATCTGACTGCCGTGAATTTTCAAATGTGATGGACAGTGGCTTAGCAACTTCATTTGCAGCTCTTTCAGGACCTGCAGATGGATTTCACCAGGTCCCATGGACTTGTGCATGTTCAGGTTCTTAAGATGGTCTCAGACCAGATCCTCTCCTACAGTGGGCCACAGCTCACAGTCCCTGCGTCTGCCTTCCAAGACTTGGGTGGTGTGGTCAGAGCATTTGCCAGTGAAGCCTGAGGCAAAGAAGTCATTAAAGACCTCAGCTTTCTCCAAATCCAGGGTAGCCAGTTCACCCGATAACTTCGGGAGGGGGCTTATGTTGCTCCTAGTCTGTCTTTTATTTGCAATGTACCTATAGAATCCCTGCCTGTTATCTTTCACATCCCTAGCCGAGTTTAATTCTAAGTGAGCCTTATCTTTCCTAACCTGGTCCTTAGCTTCCTGGACAATATCCCTGTATTCTTCCCAGAAGAATAACTCAAATTAAATTAAAGCTACCAAAAATTACTAGACTTCCCAAAATGAGCATTCTTCTTCTAGAATAAAGTAGATTCAATAAGCTTCAGCAATTTGTAAATTGAGAGTTCACCATAAAACCAAAAAATAATTTCCTTCAAAAGGCAAAATCCAAATATGAGACTAACAATATTTTTATCATTTATTTTAGCACATTAACTGAGAAGTTTTAGCCAGGTGTTGCAATTCCATTCTCCCATATCAGAATACCCTGACAGTGACCCATTTATATCAACAGTTGAAACAATCATAAAATATTAAAATGTTTTGAAGAGGAAAAAAAAAGTAAGTAAAATTTTTAAAAAATCTCAAGTAACTGGACATACATTATGGCTGAATATGAATGTATATCTTAGGTGACTAAATCAGGACAAGCAGTTTTATCCCTTCCCTCTGTCTCTTCAGGGTTTGGTTTGTACTGGACATTTCTGTTACGAGAGTTTGAACTTTTCTCTAGTGTCTGAGTGGAAGGAATTAATTCTCTTTTAAATGTAAAGCTTTGCATTGTATGTAGCTGAGGATTCAAAGAAAACACTGGCTTATTTTAAAAATAAGAAAGTTGGCCTACACACCCAAACACTAGGACGTTTCAGTTGTTATCACTCTGATCTGCAAAGCTAGGATGGAATTCTAATGAGAAAGGGTTTTTCTGCTGAGACTTTCAAAGCTTCTTGTTTATTGGAGCATGGAAGCAAAGTTGTTCAAAGGATTGCTGTACTTTCACCTATAATCTTTGCCATAAACAGTAAGTGAGAAGGAATACCAAATATATGAGAAAGTGAAAGAAAAGGTTTATCACAAGGCAAAGCAAACTTTATTTTATTTTAAAGAAAATTTCTGCTCAGCTCAATTTGTTAAATCACTTTCCTATTAATAGTACTATGCCATTTTGATTTGGCTTTCTTTTGAAGAAGAAATAGAATTTGAATATCATGTGAAGTATAATTGAACATATATCCTGTTTACCTTAAAATGAGAGAAAAAGCTGGTAAAATTTGATGTTAAACAGGGAACCCACAAAGATCACTGGAGATGTAATGGTTCCTCTTCCTGGACTTTTATTGCACTGAATTGCCATACCATGAGAAACTATATAAATTAACTAAATAATCAACTATTCTAGATATTTCTGTCTAATTTGAATTTAGAGTTATGATTTACTTAATTAATCTTTCACTGTTCATTTTTCAGGTGGTGCCTGAATCAGTATGCATGGTATAGCTGAGTAAGGTATATGCCATGCTTAGACTCTGTATTTTGGATCTGGAGTACAAGATTCCTTTGCTTTAAAATTAGAGATATACAAAATTCAGACTACTGGTAACAATATATTGAGTTGCACTCAATTCACTGCTATATGACAGCTGAAAAGGCAAATCAATAAAGCTTGAAGTGCCCTTTAAGGTTAGCAGACCACAGCTTATCTATGACTCTCAGGACTTTCAGAAGATATTATTATGAGGATAAGTGTCAGATAAGTCTCAAAAATAAAATTATAATTGGTGATTATACTGAACAACACCCAGGCTTTTTATTAAAGTAAAATTGCAGGCATTTTTTTCTAGCCTGCAAATAACCTCATGCGTGGTCAAAGTCAATTATTAAAAAGCACACAAGATGATCAACTCTAAATTCCATTCAGATCATGTAGGATAGTCTGTCGTAAAAGCTGTATGAAGAATTACTGTATGAGAGGGTGAAAAAATCAAGTGTAATTAATCAATAAATGAATATTAAGAGCAATCTTTCCCTGTGATATGACTCCACTACTTTTATTTTTTTAATTAATCACGTAAAATAAAAATATATCAGACTTGAAATTTAAATTATTTTGCTATTAAAAGAGATTGTACCCTCTCACAACCAACTTCTTTACACCTTCTTTTTTTTCTCTCTCTGACAATGTTTCCAAGACCTTTTATATTTCCACTAAATCCACAGTTGCTTCTTGACCTTCACTTCCATTGAAATTAGTGAGACCTGAGGGAAATGAGCTTTGAAGAATAGGGTCTCAGAAGCTCAGACGGTAGTTAATAAAGTTATCTGGAGTATTCTACTGATATAAAAGATCTTAACTAATTAATTTTTAAAGGAAATAGTGAAAAGATTCTGTCACTTGAAAACCCTCACCCAAAATGAGCTATATAAATCACAGATATGTAAGTGAAAGGCAAAGTCATCTGCAGAGCTGATCCACCTCCATGCAGATTTCCTTATGACTATGCAAAGCTTTTTTTCTATAATACATTGTATGTGAGCAATCTAAAGGAAAACACATGTACAATAATAATGTAAGTCTTTGAGTGTATTAAACTCTGTAATAACCACTGAAAATTACCATACTGCATAAAAGCAGCTCCAGTATCCAGATGTCAAAAGCTTTACACAAGCTACCTCTCTCTTCTGTCTTCCTGTTCTCCATTTGAGTGCATTATTTCTGCAAAGAGGCAATTGGTTTATGCGTTGACTGTAAACCATGACACAGTAACACCATTTAGCAGCTTTCAAAAGGACAGTCTGTAAGGACGAGATTATCCCAAAATACCTGAAAGTTCCAGAACTGTCCTAATGTGTATCTCCACCACTATGTGCCATCTACCAGGAAGCAGCCAAACACTTTTTATTTTTTTTTCCCCCATGCAATTTAGGGCTTTCTCATTTCTTTTCCTTTCTGTTTCTTTCAAACCTGTTATTCAAGTTTTAATTATTTTTAATTAACTTCTAGGTTTTTCTCTGTGTGGTCTATTCCTCCGCTTATATAATTCCCATGGCCAGAAAATTCAAGATATTATATGAGATCTTGTAATCTGACCTTGTAAGTCACAGTGGAAAATACAGATGTGGCCTTCAGTTTTCCTAGATGACCCTGTCTAACTCAGCAATTCTACAGCTACACTGTACACGAATAAGTGTAAATCAAGTCATTTTGTTGAGAAGAAACACCCTGACCCTTTCTGGATTGTATGTTACTCTTCTCCTTGGATTTGGCCGCATTAAGATTGTGTTTGCTGTCGTTTAGCTTTGTTACAATAGACACAATAAAACTGTGAACCCTGTGCTACAGAAAAACAATTTAGACTTGACATTCTTTCTCTATCCTAAAGCGCCCAAGCTTGGGTCACATAGGAAATGTTAGTTTTGAGATTCTGGTAAATTTATTTTGTTTGTTTGTTTGTTCTACAAAGGTAAAGAATCAATAACAACAAGAATGAAAAAGGTCAGACCAGGCTCCTTCATGTCACCATGCTAAGAAGAAGGTCAGCATACCAAAAGAGTTGAGAAAATTAAGTGAGCACATCTCAGCTTGTGAGGTAAAAGGCAAAATAAATCATACACATAGCTGGTGTGAAAGGTGCTAAAGACAATGCAGTGATTCCCTCTTGACTTTTGTTTGAGCTTAAACGTAGAGACAGGAAAATTGAGCTGTTGGGGTGAAGGTGGAGGGTTTGTTCATTTTGTTTTTTTAGTTATAAAAACAAACTTGCACACTCATGCACATACATAGAGTTATAAAGAAAAAATATATGATAGGTCTCTGGTCCTTCTGAAAAGCAAAGGCATCAGCATAAACACATTCCCATAGGGAACATAACACCTAAATGAATCAAAACCCTTCTGTGCCTAACATACACTATAGGAGAAACTGTAAGTGACCGTTTTGTGATTGTTTAAAGACTGTACCTTAGTACAGCACAAAAATGTCCACCATGCAAGTGACAGCTCTATAAAAGATTGATCTCTGGGGCTTCCAACTTTTCTAATTAAATGTAAAGAAAAGTATTTTTATTTTATATTGAGGTTTAACTGTATGTCAAACTTCTACAAGAAAAGCCTCCTCTGAGTCATCCACCTCCATAAACGACAATTTTCTGCAAATATACTCAGGAATATTACTGTGCTGAAACTGCAGGTATGTGAAAGTAGTTGGAGCACATAGAGCAACTGCTTTCCCAACACAGCTTCTTGCTGAATTAATGCTATAAAAGAAATTACTGTTCTACAGCAATAAATTGAAGTTGCTTTTTCAATTGTTTTGCTGCAAAGGTATTTTAATGCAAGACTAATTACAAAACACTATTAACATTCAGATTTGTAGGGTCATAGATTAAATGCAATGTAAATTTCAGCAATCTTAACATTTTAAGAGATTTAAGATCCTTCATGTGACAACCTTCTTACTCTCTACTGAAACAATTTCCTTCTTGCAATGACAACTCCATGGAATATTTCCAGTTATGTTTATATAATGCCTATTTTCATGTTATTTTAAAATATGTGTACTTAAGAGTAAGGAGTAATATTTCTACATTATATGAAGATGGTATGAACATTATATTATCTTCTAAAAAAAAAACCAAACCTGCTATTTTTAATTTGCTATATATCTTCAGGAATCTGACTGTGAAGTGTTTAAATCATCTCAAAATGGGACAGAATCCCAGAAGTATGGTTTGACTAGACCCCATTGTATTTTTGAATACATCTGAGAACAACTTGGCAACAAAATGCAAGAGAGATCAACATCCCTTTGTTATTTGAGATTATAGGGAATGTTGACCTCCAATTTCCTACCAGGACATCCTGGTAGAATGGAGAATAATCACATGCATAGGAATATGGACAATGAAACACTAGAAAAAGCAGAAAGGATCACTGGTGTTCGTGGGCCTGGAAGAGCTTTTAAGGGTACATCTGCCTCAGTTTTATTGAAGTGGACTTCTGAAGTAGATCTCAAGTTATATCCAGTTGACACTGTTCGATTTACATTACAAAGCAATTTCTGAATGCAAAACTAGTATTTTTCAGAGGAAACTAGATGAAAAAATTGTCTCCAGAAGTGCATTTTCCATGCTCCAAATTATAACGGGCATTGAGACCATGGCAGGAGATTAAGGTTTGCCCAAATAACTTCATCAAAACCCATACAGTGTTGATATGTGGCACCAGTAATGTCGCCTCATTCAAAAAATCCACTTATGTTGTGTCCCTGTGCCGCACTTTTGCCTACCAGGAATAAAAAGCCCATCCTTTCTTGATGGAATTCACAATCCACCCAGTTTGGGTTGGTTTTTTTTTGTTTTGTTTTGTTTGTTTGTTTGTTTGTTTGTTTTTTTAAAGGCTTACTCTTCCAATTTTAGCCTATGTTTCACAAAAATATAAATTTAGTAGGATGAGTACCCTGTGAAGAAGTCAAAGGTTTACTTTGCTGGTCTTAACACTTTAACTGAACTGGGAAAAGAAACAGCGACAGTGGTTCATCTGTAGTCTCAACTTATTTTTATTGCAAGAGCCTTTACCATAGAACAGGGAGATGACAGGCTTTACTTGATAAAATCTGACGTAATTTTTATAAAATTATTATACACAACATCAGAGACTCAGTAACTTACCAGTGAATTAAAGGATAGCTCCTACTCAGCACCAAATAAAGGTAACAAAACCTTAAGCATTTCTTGCATTTGCCTGCAATAATTTAGTGTGAGAATGCTACTCTAAGTCTTTCTGTATGAGTAGAAAAGGTAATTGAAGTTATAGTGAAAACAGTGCATTCATAACTGATTTTTTGAACAGTGTCACAATGAAATCCATAAACCATGATGCATTTAAAACCAAGCAAGAACATCCTACATCTCCTTTAACATTCATGTAGAAACTTCACTCTTAAACTTACTTGTGGTGCAGTTGGTGAACTCTATGTCATCTATTGCTACTCCTCCTCCTAGGTCTCTGGTACGAATGCCTTCAAAGATAACTTCAAAATTCCTCAGTTTCCCCAAGTGTAACTCGACTTTGCTCCACTCATCACTGTGATTTCCTGATTCACTCCATATTTTCACAATCCCATCATCTGTCTGAAGATTGAAAAAGTATATATAATAGGATACATAAACATGGATTGCCAAATACCAGATTTTGGAAAACAAAAAAAAACCACAAAAGCAAAGCAAAGCAGCAGGCAAAAAGCCAACACCCAAATAAAAAAAGAAAACAAACAAACAAAACCCCCCAAAACCCAAAACAAGCAGAGAGAAGACAGGAAAACATCCCTACAGTTTTTTAAGAAATAGTAAATGTATGATTTGCTACAGTAATAAGAAAAATAGTGAAATGAGATGATTATAGTACAAATCACTTAAACATCAATAATAAATGGAGTTTTGTACTGAAATTACTATGTGTATAATTGAACTCCAAAATAGTTAACTTTTGCAGATTTGTATTTAACTTTATATAATAATGAGCTTGGTTCTTTGTGTTTATAATATATTACTGGATGCAAGGTTAGTCAACCACTTTAAATTAGGGTATCAGATAGGTAGAATCTTTAAAAAGTTGTGGCAATGTAAACACAAGGGAGGAAAACCAAACAAGAAGAAGATCATGATATTTTTTTCGTATAGTTTATTTGAAGGAAAATAAGAGTATTCTAACTTTCAAATATTTTAAAGTTTTTTCTTTAAATGTCTAGTCATATTGCCTAACTGGCAAGTCAGCAATAAACAATATGCTTAATTTTTTAACCATAGTATTAGAATCCAGATGAACCAATTCAATTGCTGTGAATTTTATGACACAGATATGATGGCAGCAAAAGTAAATATTTGCAAAAGTTTTGTATATGTCCAAAAGTATTTTGCTTTATCACTATGTGACTAATCACCCAATTTGCAATGAGAAAATTTTTGCCAGTCTTATCAAAACTCATTAGTACTCCAGTTAGGGTTACTGAAACCACTGTGATGCATCAAACAGCTGAAAGGAATGCATAAAAAAGGTTCTAAGTAAGTAAAACATGAACAAGCAAAATCTAAGGAAATAGAGACAACAGTAAAAATAAGCAGAGAGGCAAATTGATTACATTTCTTTACACATGGTGAATCTCTTAGGTCGTATTTATGTTAATAAGATTATCTTATGCATATTTATGATAAGAAAATGAACCTTTGTGCTTACATATCGTATTATGAATAGGTAAGTGCAGGCAAGTTTGGCTAAAAATATTAGTTTTTTCTGAATCATGGAACTCATAGAATTATTATCTTTTAGAAGGATGTCCTCAGACCTACCAAAATTTAGAGATACTGTAGTGTGGCTTGACAATGGTGTTCTGGAAAATCATTAACTGTAAAGAAGTCAATTTAGACCAATGACAACTTTACTTTGAATTGCTAAATAGGAAAGAAAACACAGAAAATAGTCTCCACAACTATGTGTAAAGTCATAGATATTTGGCTGAACAACCCTGTTGCTGTACACTACTAAGTGTTAAACCAGTGGTGATAGCAGCCCTTTATTAGTCACAATGGCTGAGCACACAAGCACCTACAGCAGCAAGTTTAAGTGTTGTTTCTTCAGTTACGTATCATTGGTTTAAAGCAAATGACACAGTCCATTGAAGAGAAAGCAACATAACAGCACCTCATTTTGCACCACTAATTCTACAGTTGATGAAAACTGGTTATGGTTTTCTCAACGTATTTCTCCCAGTGATTCTCCTGACTCTATGTGCCATCATGCCAGAAATCCATTTATTTAATAGAATCATAGAATCTCATAACATCTCAAATGGAAAGAGACCTGTAAGTATCAAGTTCAACTCTCTACTCCTACTAAAACCAAACCATAAGACCAAGAGCATTGTCCAGGTGCTCCTAGAAGTCTGACAGGCTTGGTGACTTGATCACTCCCCTGGAGAACCTGTTCCAGTAACCAGCCCTCCCCTGTCAGGCCTATAACCGATGCAATTAAGGAGGGACTAGAATCAGAAAAAGTGTGAGACCCTTTCTAAAACTTCCACTTATGTTTCAACCTGGAGACACAGCCTGGAAAACTCAACACTGAAATCAAAAAGAGTAGATACAGTAACTGAAGCTGATTTTAAGCTCATCAAATCTATCTTTACTCACAAAATTCCTGTTCACCAAATATGTAGTCAACAATTTAACTTAATTAATTCAGTAACTCAACAATACCTATCATATTAATTCATTTTTAATAACCTCCAAAAGAGCTTTACATATTATTGGGTAACTTGTTAAGTCTACAGTGATCTTCCATCTATCCAGGACGGTTACAATGAGTTACATTTGGCGTTAAAGTCTTGAATATGGAATACAAAACCAAAAGTTAGAAGATAAACACTTTTTAACATTTAATCCACTTACTCTATCTGGAACCTCTTCTGTTTGCCCTTGAGACCTCTTTGGAATGGAAAAATTTCCTAAACATTATTTGTAAGAAATCACTGATTAATTTTGCAGAAGTAGCTCAGTGCTGCATATTAGTGGTGAATTTAGACTTAAATGGAGCGGAAAGTAACATTACTAAATGATAAGGGAATTACTGTCATGCATTTAAGCGAGAGAGAAAAATTCAAAACTTGTATCTATCCCAGCATTAAGCCCCAAATCTATAAAAAATTACACGTATTTAAGTTTGGATGTATGGAAGTCAGTGGAGCTTCTTAAAATATACAGAGATAAATATTTATGCAAAATTTAGAAACATTAAATGCAACACAGTTAACCAGAATATGAGCCTCACTTCTGCCATTAGCCTGACTTTGATTGTTTTCACATTATATTTTATTACATAACATTCTGGTCAGACCTGTGTTACATTTATCATGTTGATTTTGAGTAAAGGATGCTGCGAGTAACAAACAACAACATTCACATATTTCCTTAGAAATATCCATGTAAAAATGTTGTAGCAATCAATTTGTATGTGGTATCATAGCATTAAAATATCAAATCTTATGCCGCCACAGGAACTGTGACATTTTTTTCTATGGTGGGACATTGAAATACTCTTTGCCAGGAAGCATTATGTTCAGATATAAACTTTACAACAGAAACGGCAGCCTTCTTGCACTTCACAAATTTTTGCACATGAGTATACAAATAAAACGTAGAAGAGAGCGCCACAGTTTTTTTCCTGTCTGGGTTCAACAGTAGCAGTTCCGATAAAACAGCAGCACTTCATAAAGCATGAAAGGCTGGTTTTTCACCTGCTCAGCTACAGTTCTATGTAACAAAACAAAAAGCAGCCTCATGTCATGCATAAATGTATGAAGGCTGTTCTATTCTAGACTGAAAAGTCCCTTCAAAAACTCAAGCCCTGCACATTGTGCACGTGAAACAGCCAAGGAAGAGGTGGGAAAGGGAGAGGCAAGTTTGGCCCTCCTCCTCTCCTCAGGCCCAGACAGGGGAGATGGTTTGGCTAAGGGGTTTGCACTTCACAATTCTTCTGAATACATACTTGGCATGGGAGGATCAGTATTTGTAAGCCTTGCAGACTCCATTTCATGAATTATTGTTCTGTATTTTCTGCATTCTCCAGCCATTTAATCTGTCTGGTGTTTTGGCATATCTTTGGAATGTGTTTGCTTCTAAAACCAAGAAAAATATGGCCTAAGGCAAAAAAACCAAAATCAAAACCCCAACAGTCTATGCTTTGACCTGCCCATTATATCCAGAAAACCTTTGATCTTTTTTACTCTCACACACATGTATTAATGTAAGAGAGAGTTATGTAAAAGGTATATATGACAATCAGAAGAAATCTGCTCAGCATGCATGAGGCTGCAGGCCAGTGTCACCTTTCTATTTTTATGAGGCAACTCTTCTACTCACACATATTCATACTGAGTGTCTGGATTGCTTTTCAACCTGGGATGGTGGCAAAAGGCCCAGTCTAACTCTATGCTCCAACAGACTCATAAAAGACGATTAAGATCTGTGGCTTTGGTGGAAAGTATTAGAGATGCCCCTGGGGGGGGGGGTTGGGGGAGGGTGTGTTGATTATGCTGGCTGTTGGTTAGGGTGGAAATCCCATTTCCAATCACCCTGCAGAAGTCTAGTTTCAGGTGGTCCTTTAACAAAAAAGAAAAGAAAAAAGAATCAGGCAGTCCCCTTCTGTGTTGTAGGCATCACAACCTAGGTTCCTACCCTGCTTTGCTACACTTAATGGTACATAGTCCCAGTCTGTCTTTTGCTCACAGCAACACTTTGGTATCAAAGCCACATTATTATCTTCCCTATGTCTCATTACACTTACCTTGGCATTCCTTCCAGTTCAGATTCCTCACACATTACCTTGCATTCCTAAAACCATATCATCATCTAGTTTCTCTGTTGCACCCTCTTATTGCCTGTATTTTACTTAAGCAGGGTGATAGAAAATATTCTTGCATCACGTAAATCACCAGCCTACCACCTTCAGCCGAAGGTACTCATAGAATCATAAAACAGTTAGGATTGGAAAGGACCTTAGGAACATCTAGTTCCAACCCCCATGCCATGGGCAGGGACACCTCACACTAAATCATATCACCCAAGGCTATGTCCAACCTGGCCTTGAACACAGCCAGAAATGGGGCATTCACAACTTCCCTGGGCAATCCATTCCAGTGCCTCACCACCCTCACAGTAAAGAATTTCTTCCTCATATCCAA
>JAOEHX010060192.1:0-42940 GCA_025448015.1 Bolborhynchus lineola
CCCGCCTCGCCTCAGGCGGCGTCTGCCCAGCCCTGCGCCTCCGCTGCCTCCGCTGCCTCCGCTGCCTCCGCTGCCTCCGCTGCCTCCGCTGCCTCCGCTGCCTCCTTCCCTCCTTCCCCGCGGCCCGCGGAAATGGAAGGCGGCCTAGGCACTGCCTGCCCCCGACGGTGTCTTGTGGCAGCGGCGCTGGGCCGGAGGCTCTGGGGGCAGGAGTCTCCCACAGGGCTGGGCAGCCGCAGGGGTGCAGCGCACGCACCCCTCAGGCAAGGCCTTGTCTCCGAGCCCCCACCTCAGGCACAGCCTGTCCCCGGTTGCTGTAGCAGGGCTGCATGGCAGGGGCTGCCTGTGAGGAGTGGTACTCGGCTGAGGGGGACTTGGGGTGAGGGGCGTCGACTTGATCCTGAAGCATGGAGTCGGACTCCACAACTGATTCCATGCTTCAGTGCCCCGCTTCAGCAGCATCCAACTGAGAATCATAGTTACAGAATCAGACAGGTTGGAAAAGACCTTTGATATCATCAAGTCCAATGTTTACCCCAGCACTGCCAAGGCCACCACTAAACCATGTCACTGAGGGCCTTGCTGACCTGGTTTGTGCACGCTTCCAGGGTTGGTGATTCTTCTTCCCTGTTGCAATGCTTGACTACACTCTCAGTGAAGAAACTGTTCCTAAGATCCAGTCTAAACCTCCCCTGGTGCAGCTTGAAGCAGTTTCCTCTTGTCCCATCGCTTGTTACCTGGGAAAAGAGACCAGATGGGGATGACATCCAGGGTTGTGCTGGCCAACTCAGTACCAGATGCTGCCCCCACTCAGCCCAGCCTCATGTCGCTCATGGCACATGTTCCTGGCCTTTTTCAAGCTGCTTCGTGTCTGTTCTGGGTGTCTCACCCAGGGCTCATCTCACAGCCCCAGTCTGCCTCTGCTTTCCCATTCCTGACAGCCTCCATGGGTTTCTCCTGCCTTTTTAAGTATAACTCGCTGTTTGTTCTGCAGATGACTTTCAACCAGATGGAGACGCTGGTCATCTTCAAAAAGCCGAAGCCTGTTCGTTAGCCCTTTCGTATGACTTTACATTTTTTGATATTGAGAAACAAATTTGGGATCTTCAACAGAAATGTGGAGTTGATTTTATTACACAGTTGCTGCCCGGTGGCACCAGGGCTGATGTCTGCTCTAGAATGAGGAATGCACAGGCAGACTGCACCTTCCTGAAAGTAGTCTAGAAGCCATCACAGCTTCATGGAAAACTAATCAGCAGATCATAATACAAATCTGCAGTTGGCTTTATTATGGGATGGGAATCGCACTCCTCCTCCTCTGGCAAATCCTTGGAGAGAAAGGAGAAAACCAGGAATAGAGGTGATTATTGCGAGTCAGTGCACACAGGAGGAAGATCTTGACCTTTGTCACCACAATGAAGCCTATGGACCAGTTTGGTTATCTTGGTGTGTCATTACACATCTGCTGATCTTCATGAGATGATAGAGCCTTTGGTTTTGAGTGACAGTTACAATACACTGCTCCAGTCTTCCCTTACACCACATTTTTGCTGTTCCAAAAATAGTTTTCAAGGCCACGTTAAAAGCTATTTTAAGTGGTATGTTTTGTGCTGAGGTGCCAGTGTGTCTCCTCCAGTGACAGGGAAAATCTCTTTTCTCAAAACGATTACAAATCCCCATGGAGTGGCAGGCACCCAGAGGACAATTACATGCAGATTTTGTCTGCTCACCCACCAAGAGTAAACACGTCTCATTCATCTTGATTGGGTTTGATAAAATGAGCCAGACTGTCAAGCAACATTGAAGGAACATGTCCAGTCCACTCACACTTAGCTTGAAAAGAAGGTGAGGTTCTTGTGACTGGGATGCTACTCTTTTAAAGGAAAGCAGCATTTCTGTGTTTGTCTTCCTTCTGATTTTAATGAGCGGTTCTAGATGAAGGGTGCAGGTGAAGATGTTGCCTGTGAGGTGTTGCAGAAGGCTTCAACCTGAAGGCAAGTTAGGAGTAAACACTTTGGAGACAAGTCTGTGTGTGCACTTGGAAGCGCTCCTTTCCCTGTGACTTAGGCATCTGTTTGATACTGCCCTTGAGGAATGTCAGAAAAAGGAGTTGCTCTGCAGTGCCCAGTCTCTATTTTTTTTTCCATCTTCCCGTCACCTCATTTCCATCTTCTCCCACTTTGTAGGTGCCAAAGCTGCTGCCGCTTCCCCCTTGCGTCCTGTACCCACAGCGGTGCCGGGGAGAGCTGGCAGGGCTGTGGGCCAGTCCCTCAGCAAGGCATTTTCACTGGTTGTGGTCTGCAGCCTGCCAGTGGAGCACTGCAGAGCACCCCCTGTGATGGTGCAGGTGAAAGGAGCTGAGGCAGGGCACCATGCCCCCCTTACCAAACTGACCTGTGGGTGCCACTGCCTTGTTCTAGGCTGTTGTTTGCTTTCTGTCGTTACTGCTGTGATATTTCATATTATTATTTCTCTAGATTTTTCCATTTCCCCTTAAAAAAACCCAAAAAGATTAATGATTTAATCTTCACAGTATGCTTGTGGGATAGGTATTATCTCATTTAACAGATGCAATATGAAGCATTCCTGAAGTCACAAAAAAAGCTTTTGAGCTGAGACTACAATCTTAATCCGTTGATTTCCTTTCACACATCCCAGCTGCCTTCTAGGTATTTGTATGTGACATCTGAGACATACTAAGCAGCCAGCTGACTCCTCTGTTAACCCTACCATTGCTGCACAGCGCTTTTGCCAAAGGCTCCTACGTGCCATGATTTTAAGGGCACATTTGCAGAGCACTCACCAGTGCTTTGTCTTCAACAGCTCAGTGAGAGGCACCTGTAAGAAATGTTATCCTTCCAGAGAGTTCTCAGAAGCTGGCATGAAGAATGTATCTTTCTGAACAGATTCATATAACTTCTGAGTAAAATTGTGGGGGTTCCCGAAAGACACCATACCCTCTGAAGGGATTCCTTGAAGGAACATGTGCTAGTGCTTTCATTGTGCTGGAGATCAGGTGGCATCAGGACCCCGGCCGTGAAATGTCTATAGAAGTACAAAGAGCTGGGTGCCACAACGTGCTTGGATGGAGCAGAGGCAATAACTCATGCAGGTTCTAAGGCACGGGCATGAATATGAGGCACAACCTCAGCTATTAGTCTTTGACCTGAAGGCATAGAAATCATTAGAAGGCAGTTCAGAGCAAATCCCTCCTTTCCACCACCACAACTGAGAAGGGTTTCTTGCTGCTGCCATCATCTACACACAATGTCTCATCCTGCTAATCATCTCTCTCTTGCCCTCACAGCCTCCTGCAGCTTTGCCCCAATCCTTCCCAGTGGATTTGGTCTCTGCTAAGGAGGTCAGCGGAGGTTCAGTGTCTTGCCCAGCCCTGCTCATTCCTGCTGTTTCTACCCTGCCAGACGAGGTCCTGGACTCTTCCTCCAAACAGCAGTACTCCCGCAGGTAATGAAGTGCCGCCAAGGTTAAGTCTCAGCCTGTACTTTGGTCCGGGTTTCGCAGGAAGTGGCGATGGAGCTTCCCGTAGCAACGAGCCTGAGTAAATGTTTCTCTTTCCTTATCTCAGGCCAGCTCTTTGCTACAAAATTTTATGAACAGGAGCTGCCTTTCCTTGTCACCGATTAGCACACAGCCAGAAATACATAACCTATGTCAACAAAATCCAAAGACCTTGTCACCTGACTTACACAGGCTGCCGGAAGGATGCCAGTCCCCCAGGCGGCGGCAGGAGGCCAATATCGACCTGTCACTCTGACGCAGGAGTGCTGGCTGCTGGCTGCCAGTCAGTGGGTCAGTACCCACAGTGCACCCGGTCTTTTCCCAGTGCCACCTCTTGCAACAAGGACACTTGGCTTCAGCAAACACCACCAAGCACCTCAGTGCTCCAGCAAAGCAGCAATGTCAACAGCTGGGAATCAACCAGGGAGCTCAGAGCAAAGCTTTCCTGATTCATTTTCCTGCTGCCTTTAAATATCACTGCAGCACATTTATCATTGCTAAATGCTGCTTGATCTGTGCTTCTGTGGGGCATACAGAAGTTGTGCCATTTCAGGTATACCAATGCTGCTAAAGCGGCACAACACCTGCAGTGCAGATGCAGTTATCTGCATATATGCAGTTAGAATAAAAATGCCATCTGCCTGCGCTGCTTTATGCCCAGAAGGATGGGGAATAATATGAAATTCTAATATGAATGGGCCTCCCCCTATATCCCCAAAAGGTATAATAGGAAGCTGTGTGAAAAACATGTCTGGGACGCAAAAGGACTTCTGCTTTCCCGTGCAGACAGTGGGGCAGACTGATTCAAGGTAATCAGCGTGAGCCTTGGAGCTACAACAGCAGCTGTGTGGAGACAGCCTGGGGATGCAGACCATCAGAAAACAAAATACTGGATCTTCCCCACCCTTTGGATGCCAGAGACCAAGAAGCAGGGAAATACCTGCCATTTATTCCCCTCATCTGCCTATCGTGAGCAAATCAAAGGTTGTTGGATGCAGGAGTCTCCGTCAACAGGCCAGCAATGAAGGGTGTTGATGCAGTCCTCCAGTGGCCTTGCTGGAGCCACAGCCCCTGCATGAATACGTCCCTGGCTGTGTCTCTGGAATTCCTCAGGGCTGTGCCACCCTCTCCTCTTTCAGACACAAGTCTATAGCATGGCCATGACATTATTATTCAGCCTACACAGGCACACAGACGGTAGGAATCATTATTTGCAACTGCTTGTTTCCAAATAGGCTGGAGGCTGCGCAGCTTGAGAAGAGCAAATGCCCTGCCAAAGGCAGTGTTCAGTCCTGGTGTAATAGGCAGACAGAGGGAAGGGCAAAGCGAAACACCCGCTGTGGTGGCTGGGCACATCACACGAATGGCTGTTATCGTGTAACTCCTGTTTGTTTCCGTGAAGCACCCTCTTTAATAGAGCCCCTTAGCTACAACTCAATTTACTACATGGCTGATCTATGAAGTCAACGCTGGTTCTTCCTCTCTGATCGGTTTATTGAAAAGCATCTGAATGTCATCGTTATACACAAAATGCCAAAGTAAGATGGTCCTTAGCGTGACTCAAATAGCAAGAGGAGTCATTTCTCAGGGCAGAGAATAGCTTGCAGATATTTTCTACAGCAATCCCTGTATCACCTTTCACTTCTGCGACTGATGCTGGGATAAAGAAAGGGTGTGAGGTTGAAGCCGGCCCACACCCTGATGTTTCCCAGCTGTTCAAGCCTTCCCTCGAGACGGCTGCCATCTGTGCAAATTACAACAGCATGAATTATGCCTCAGAATCCAAGCCACAGGAGTGTTTCCAGGATTGCTCCAGCTTTCCGCTATTCCAAACATTTTGCAGGTCCCTCCTCTTCTACTGCTAAAGCTTTAGCAATTTGTGTCCTCTGCGCATGCAGTTTTCCAGTTCCATTCCTTGTATTTTCCTCCGTCTCAACTTTCAACTGAAACTTCCACGTGTTCAGCCGTACTTACTCAACTTTCCAGATCGCGACGCATACATTATAGATGACTCCACCTGCTGGCTATTCAGTAGTCCAGCATTTGTATCAGAGGGAGTATACTCCTCATACAAATATGATCTGAAAATCACGCCCTTAGATTGTGCGTTTGCCACAAAAGTTCATCACTTTGCCTTTGCACAGAGAAGTACTGTGTGAGTTTGTAACACTGAACCAATAAGTACTTCCAGTCTGATTTTACCCTTTCACATTGCTGTTTATTACTAATACAGCTCACATTTCAAATAAGGGTTGAAAACATACTACTTTTTTTTTAATGTGATTTCTCCACTCTAGGAATAGTCACTGCCTCTTTGACTTCAGACCCAAATTAGAAACTGGCAGTAAAGCACAATAAATACTCTACATACGAGCCAAGGGGTTATTTTCAAGTTAAGCAAACCCCAGTTTGTGAAGAATATCCCCTCGTACGTGCTACATCTGCATAAATACTAAGAGTTCACATAAAAACCTGATGCGTGCACAAGCATGGAGCCAGCTGGGTCAAGAGAACTGACTCTGTGAGAGCGGGAAGAAATCCTTGTCTTGTGATTCAGCGTGACATTTAAGCATTCTCTTAACTATAAGCATGAGAAATCTCAGTGCAATCAATGAAGTTATTGACATGTTTCTGGACAAAGCTGGTCTGAATCAGGGCCGTGCCTTGCGTGTGTGGCCAGAGCGCGTGTGCAAGCTGCGGGCAGGGGAAGCTGCCTACATCTGTCTCAGAACATGTCTGTCTCTTTTATCTCCCAGAAAATGAAATGATTTCAAATGCAATTTGGGGCCCCCACTGCAAAAATAAAAAAGGCTAACCCTCTCTCCCAGGATCATCCAAAATCCAGACACACATTATCTACTACAGGAAATACAAATGCCTAATGCAGTTTTATAGGCGACTGGAGGGTGCCAAGTTTGCTAGCCCACACAATAGGTTGCAGATTTCTGTGTGGAAAGGGAAAAAAGAAGGGGGGAGGGATGGACTTCAGCTCTTCTCATACTCCTCAAACCTTGGGAACTTCAGCTGTGGCTGCTGGCAAGAAGGGGCCACTAATCCCGCAGGCTGTAGCAATCAGAAACACAGCCATATTTAGTCATGTTTTCCAGCCCCTTCTCCTGTTCCTGCCTGCTCCACAGCCATTTGGAAGACGAGCAGAGCTACAGATTCAAACCAAAACAAAATGTTACCAGCCCATGGAGAATTCAGAAGGGGAGATCCACAGCTATGCGAAGCTGATGATAGAACCAATGTGGAAATCCCTGCTTGGGTGATGCTGGAGCTGGCCGGGGACACCCAGCCCTGCGCAGTATGGTCTGGCTGACCCAGAAATCAGCTGTATGACTCAGGATTACCACCGCTGTGTTGGCCCCACTCCCTCCAGAGGCTTGTCTCTGACTTTATTAATACCAATTTTCTTCACACAAGTTGCACTCAGGTGGAGTTGAGGTGGTTTGAGTAACGTGGGCTAAATATGGAATGGGGAAATTGCCATAGTCTCCCAAGTATGTGCTATAAATTCAGGCAATTTAGGGTGGAGGAGAAAGCTGGAAGCAATCTGAGCCTGTATTTCAGCAGTGGGAATGCACAGGTAGGGCACCTAAATAAATGTAATTGCAGTACCAGGCTGTAACCATTCTAGAGGAATCACTTTAGTTTTAGCTCCCAGATTCACTTATACTGATTTTTAAAGACACAGCATCTTTTTTTCCCCTTGATTCCTATCTTCAGCCATCAGCCCATTTACCTGTGTCAGCTGTACATCTCTTATCAATAGACTTTGCATTTGACCTCAACACTGAATTTCATCAGTTTGCCGTATGCATACTTAAAAGCTAATTGCAACATTAATGTGATGGGCTTTACGCTGGATACCATCCACACTGTGCTTAATGCAAACTTCCATACATGTTGTGTCTGTTTACACCCATATATACACTTATGGGTACATGTATGCACTTGCACACATATACCTGGAAGGGTTTAAGAAAGCCTCAGCACTGCTCTTCTCTACTCCTTCACAGTCTGCTTCATGCACACAGGCTACTCACCACTCACGGTGCCTCTCCCAGGACCCTCATCTCCTCCAGCTGCCCGTCCTGCTTGGAAGAGAATGCTCTGCCCTCCCACCCCGTGCATGGTACTGGATGTTGGATCCGCAGGGAGCCCCTGGCCTTCTGCTGTTAGAAGTTTGCTGGGGATTTGGGGACACATCCTTGACTTGCACCCTCCTGTGCAGCTCCCCACTGGCCTGGACTAATGGGAACCTGAGCATGGATGTGTGTTTTGGGGCGGTGGGTGTCTGCCATCACTGCAGTTCCTTCACCAGCATCCCTGTGTCTGCTCCAGTGGGTCGGCCCCTTGGAGGCTGCTTTCCCCCCTGCACTCCTCAGCCCTCTGCTTTTGTCATTTTTCTTTTCCTCCCCTTTTCTGCAGCAGGAACTTTCCCTTGGGAGCCTTTAGTACGGGAAGGGAGATGAGGAGAAACAAGAACCAGAGCTTCAGATTCTGAACAGGCACGAACTCACCCTTCCGCTGCCAAACCCTCTTTGAAATCTCCAAGAGTTACTGGGAATGCGACCTGCATCCGCTCAGCCCTCTTCTTTCCCAGCACCCACCAAGGTCACTGCAGCATACCCAAAGTCCCTCCGCAGCGTACCCAAAATCCCTGCTTGTGCTGCCCATGGCCGTCCTGTGTCACCAAGCCCAGAGCCCTGCTGGCAGAGACATCACCAGCAATCCCTTTCATTAATTGCTCGAGCTCCAACTAAAACCACTGTTAAAGCGGTTTTCAGCTCCTCTGTGGGGCAGCTGCTTTAGTGTTGATTGATAGGAGAGCTCTCTGTTCAATACAAAGCTGTTACTATGATGTTGCTTGGTTTTGAAGATCACCTCATGCTGTCAGCTCTGTGCTGGGGTGAAATGCCAGCTTAGGTGTCAGGGCACCAAACCAGTTCAGAAACAGGCCAAAAAAGTTACCAGTAGAACTTAATCTGAAGTAGAGTCATAGAATCAACTTGGCTGGAAAAGGCCTTTAAGATCATCAAGGCCAACCGTTACCCCAGGACTGCCAAGGCCACCACTAAACCGTGTCTACAGGGTTTGTGAACATTTCCAGGGACAGGGATTCCACCACTGCCCTGGGCGGCCTGTTCCGATGCCTGAGCACCCTCTCTGTGAAGAAATTGTTCCTAAGAAATCCAGTCTAAACCTCCCCTGGTGCAGCTTGAGCCCTTTCCCTCTTGTCTTGTCACTTGTTACTTGAGAGAAGAGACCAACCCCACCTCTCTCCATCCTCCTTTCAGGCCATTGCAGAGAGCAGTAAGGTCCCCCTGATCCTTCTCTTCTCCAGACTAAACACCCCAGTTCCCTCAGCTGTTCCTCATCTCACTGTGCTCCAGACCCTTCACAACTTCATTGCCCTTCTCTGGACCTGCTCCAGCACCTCAGTGTCTTTCTTGTAGTGAGGAGCCCAGAACTGAACACAGGATTCAAGGTGCAGCCTCGCCAGTGCCCAGTACAGGGGGATGATCACTGCCCTGGTCCTGCTGCCACACTATTGCTGATACAGGCCAGGATGCTGTTGGCCTTCTTGGCTGCCTGGACACAAGCTGCTCATGTGCAGCTCCATCAGTCATCAACCCCAGGTCCTTTTCCATGAGCGGCTTTCAGCCACTCTTCCCCAAGCATTGTACGGGGTTGTTGTGGCCCAAGTGCAAGACGTGGCACTTTGCCTTGTTGAACCTCAGAACACTGGCCACAGCCCATTTGATCCAGCTTGTCCTGATCCCTTGTCAGAGTTTTCCTATTCCTTCATCAGATCAACACCCCCACACTACTCAGTCTCACCTGCACATTTACTGAGGGTACACTCAATCCCCCATCCGGATCATCAATGAAGATACTAAACAACAGTGGCCTGAGGGACCCCACTGGCGACTGGTCACCAGCCCGATGTGATGCCATTCACCACCACTCTTTGGGCTTGGCCATCCAGCCAGTTCTTTACCCAGTGAAGAAGAACACACTTATCCAAGGCCATAAACTTCCCCTGTGTGCTTTTGCACTCAGGCTAGCTGAGCAGCCTGGGATCCACGACCCCCAGAAACAAGCCCCTGCTGCAGCGTGCAGCTGGCAATCACATTTCATCCCGGCATAGATGAATTCCTTCTGCACTTCCTCTGTGTCACCAGGCTCAGCACGCCCGCCCGGGAGAGCAGGCTGTAATCAAGCTCAGCAGGGCTCATAATCAACACAGGTAAGTACACATCGCTTCTTGCTGTGCCTCGGAAAGAAATAAGGCACATTCTTTTCGCTTGCTGTATTGACAATTCCTCCCCTTCCTCCAGCTTCCGACCCAGGAGAAGTTTCTCCAACTGAAACTGTTCTTCATGAGTTTGATAAGATACTTGATATTCAAACGCATCCCAGCCCATCAGTTGCAGCCAATATTCACGTCCCCCCAAGTTTTACCTGAGAGTGTCTGCATAAGGCAATGCCCAGGCCCAGACGCGGGTGTGAGCATTCACTAAAGGCAGGTTTTGTCTCTTCACCGCTGGCTTCCCTCCCATCAATGTCTGTCTCTGTTTTTTTCCTCTCAAAAGGACAGAAGCTCCCATTGCAGAGCAGAAATTGCCACGAGCACTCCTTATTCTCTGTGAAATGTTACGCTGTGACTGGCTCTGGCATCAAAGCGTTCGCTGGGTAGTTCAGAGGAGAGAGAAGGGGAGAGAAAAAGAAGATAAAGGGGAAAAAAAAAGATAAGAGAAAATACAGTAAATATTTTATCTATTCACCACTCAGCAAAACAAGAAAGCAGCAGCATCAAAACCACACGAAAAGCAGTCATTATCCTGGTGCAGCAACAGCCCAGATTAGCAGGGGCTGTGCCGGTTGCAGCCAGAGGGAAGGAAAGGAAGCAGCAGAAAGCTAAGCAGGTAAAGGGAGCAAATTATGTCAGAGCAAAATGTTCCTGTATGTGCAGCCCATCGCTGCTGCTCGGTTTGCTCCCTTCTGGCAACTTAAACATGACGAGTTCACCCTGCTCTGTGCACTGATGGGTCCCCACTTCCATGCGAGGAGCACCACAGGGCTGATAAGTGTGGGAATGGGGTGGCTGTGATCATACCCATGAAGGTACTGGGGTGCAGACAGTCAAGTCTCTACACCCAGCCGAAACAGAGCCTAAATGCACCTCAATTTTGGCAATGGTAGGGGGATTAATGGCAAGGGTGCTCAGGCATTGGAGCAGGCTGCCCAGGGCAGTGGAATCACCTTCCCTGGAAGTGTTCAAAAGCGTATAGGTAAGTCCCTCAATGACATAGTTTAGTGGCATCCTTGGCAGTGCCGGGGTAACAGTTGGTCTTGATGGTCTTAAAGACCTTTTCCAACCTGGCTGATTCTATGATTCTATGTTACCTGCCTGCATAGAGGCATTGAGCAGAGAGGAGGTTACTGAGACCAGGCGGAGGGTTGTCAGGGAGTCTAACCTGTGCTGGAGGAAGTTGCATGCAGGTGGGAGCAGTGGGCTCTCCTGGTTGGCCCCATGGTGGGCCTCCAGAATGTCCTCCCAGCCCTCCAGAACAGGAAGAGCTCTCTGCCTCGGTAGGATGGGGCTGTTGGAAGCTCAACCTGAGCCCAGACAAAGCACATGAGCAGGGCACAAACACAGCCCATGGGGCTGCTGGTGCTGGGGCTGGACCTGGCCAGGCACCCGGCCATGTGCAGACCTCAGCCCCATGCTTTGCCTGCTGCAGGGAATACTGGGAAGGTGGCTGAAGCTGTGTTGCATGCTTTGTGGTGCACAAGCCTGACCCTGCAAGAGCCAGGCAGGAGGGCTTCCTGCCTCCGAAATACACCGGCCCCAGAGATACTGTGCCCTGGGAAGCTGGTCCACAGCCAAGAGGTGCCTTTCCAGCCCTGGCTCTTCCCACCACCATGGTGTGTGCTGCAGAGTGTTTCCTTCCTCTGTCCCAGTGGTCAGGAGAGGCTTTGTTCCATGGGGGAAGCTGGAGTCAGCTGCCCTCAGCTTGCCAATGGAGAAGGGGGTCTGGCAAGCCTCCCGCCAGCATCTCCTCAACTGCCTCCCAACTTCAGGGCATCTCCTTTGCCTGAAATATGGATTAATTTTCCTAGGACATGAAGGATCCCGCTTTTTGTTTGGCATGAACATCCTGCGACAGTTTATTTTAGTCATCTTGCTGCTTTTAATAGTTCATGGCAGTGTCATGAGACAGCTTCTCCTGCTGGGTGAGCTGTGGGTGCTGCAGCTCTATGGGGAGCAGGCATCCCGCAGCACTGTGCACAGATATCCCAGGGGCTGCTGAAGGAAGAGTTTTGGACACTGCTCAGACACATCTTAGACAGCAGAGCAGGGAATGGCTGCTTTGTCCACTCAGGAGACCAAGACCTTGAAGTCTTGCTTTGGAGAGAGGCTATTCCCAGATGATCCTGCGTGATAATCCTGGATGCAGCTCCACCCGTGCTGTGCCTAATGTCCATGCAGTGGGTACTCATCTCCTCCCACCATCACATGCTTGTTTGCTCTTAGGTTACGAGAGAGGAGCCATAGAGAAGCTGCAGTCCCGTCTCCTTCCATGATTTCATTCCTAACCCTTATTCACCCACTGCCCAAAGCAAATGAGTCAGGTCCCTTCGTGGTAACGTGGTGCCAGGCTCTGCTCATCCTCAGTGTCTCCCCAGCACTACACCAGGGCTGCAGGCTACACTCTGCGAGGGGAGGACCAGTCCTGCAGGGCCACACTGCACGTGGCACCACCACATCCCTGGCCACCAGAGCACCTTGGGCTGTGCTGCAGATGAATGCCCGTCAGCTTCATAGCAAGCAAGCATGGGCAGCACAAACCCATGAGGCACCTTTCCTCATGTGGGATCCCACCGCAGCTTCTGAACTCGAGATCCTCACTGCAGCATAAGCCCCGAAGCCACTGCATGGAACTTCCCAGGTGAGTGAGAAGCGCTTCAAGCAAAACTGACCAAGGGCTTTCCCCATGGCCTTACCCACAGGGGCACTTCAGGGTGGGCAGATGGGTGCCTCGTGCTTCCGGGAGCGAGGAGCTGGCTCACTGCGAGCTGCATGACACACAGTTCCATTGGCAGCACGAAGGACCAGAAGCTTGTGCAGTGCAATTGGTGTTACCTCATTCGAACCTGGCTTGGTTTGCCCACACCTCTGCTGCAGTTCCCAACAGCATCAGCAGCGCCTCCAGTGCAAGATGAGAGCCTTGCCTGGGACCAGAGTGGGTCTCTCCTCCAGAGGCAAGCTCATCACCCCTTCGCCGGCTGCAGGGGAGGCTTTTGGAGGCAGAAACAGGGCCGGGCAGAGCCAGCTCCAGCCCAGGATGAATTTGGCAGTGTGGGCACAGTGCACGCAGCCCCGTGCCCCTCTCTGCAGTGGGGAAGTGCTGAGAAGGAAATGAAACAAGTTTTCAACACATGCCCGCTGGCCGCGGGGAGGCTGCATCCATCCAGCAGCCTGCAGGGAACGGGAGCTTTGCCAAGGGTCCTCTCAAGCCCCTGGGACAGCTCAGGACTGAGAAGAGGGTTCTGTGAAGGAAGATCCTGTGCCAGGAGGAAGGATGCTTCCCTTGCTGCTGCGCTGGGAGTGCTCAGTGCCAGGAGTTTGGGGGAGGAAATGCAAAAGGTGGGCTCAGCTCTGGTGTGATGCTGTTTCTTTATAAGGCAACACAGGGAAATGTTTCCCTGGATACAGCAGGAATGAAGAGCAGGAAGCAAATTTCCTCAATCACATCTCCAAGGGGTTGAGTTATTTCTCTCTTTTTTTCCTTCCTTTAAGCATCACTTCACCCATGGAGCTGGTGGGGGCTGCCCATGGTCAGTGCTGCTTGGTTCAGCATCTCACTGACCACACCAGCACTTTGTCTCCATTGGAGCTTTTTCTGGCCACAGAACCCCACTTTAAACCATTATGCGAGGTCAGGGATTTGAGTGATGGCTCCTCTTGTGAAAACAAGCCCAAGGAAGCAATGCGTTTATCCTGAGGGATGCACTCTGCCATAACAATCTCTTCCATGATGTTCTGCACAATTTCCATCAAAAATCCATTAAGGCTGTAGTGGCTGAAGCCACCCATGGTATCATTCCAGGTTAATTAGCAGCATGCAACCGCATTATGAGTAACGCAGCACTGCGAGGCCAGACGCTCCATCACCATTTCTCCGTTTCCTCCCTCGTCCTTCCTGAGGGCCTGGATGCTGAGCAATAGTGAAACCTCTGGGGCAAACCTCTCCTGTCACACACACTTCTGCAGCCTGCCTCAGTGCTCCTCATGCACAACTGAGTCATCCCTCAGATTGAAAGCACCACGGGCCAGTCCTCCCCAGCCTGGGTGAGGGAGTTGGCTTGAGATGAGGCTCCAGCACCTCTCACATGGCAGACCATCATCGCTTGAGGCACTTCATGCCTTCTCCTTGCTGCAGCACTGCTCAGCTGTGTTCTGTGCAGCCACGCTGGCTCAAAGTGGTAGTGAGGATGGGAGATACAAATTTAGGACTGTGTTTGTTGGGGTTTTTTTCTCCTTTTCCTTCTGCTTTTGCTCCTGCTGCTGAAGCACCAGAGGAAGGGGAAAGGAGGTCCATATAGACAGCAAAATGATCTACTGGTATTAGTTATCTGTCCTGGAACTGGGAACACTGTCTCCAAGCACAGCTGGGAGACATGGTTCAAAAGGACGTGCCCCCAGTAAAGTTCATATCCAGGTCTTTGGGGAAGGCAACGCAGCTGGGATCTCGCACGTAAGGCTGGGACAAAGCCTCTCTGGAACAGGCTGAGCAGCGCTCAGGACTGGGCTTCCAGATGAGCCCCATCACCGGCCACGGTGGGGACGTTTCACCAGCCTCAGAGCTTCCCCTCTGCCCCAGCTCCATGGACGGACCAGGCTGTGCACCCGCATGGATGGATGCTCCCAGACGAGCACAGGCCAGTGATTAAGGCTTTAAATGGACATGTTGCTCGCTGACCTCCAGTTGGGCTGCAGCAGCTGCATTTTAGTGTCAGACTGCTCGAAGCACTGCTCTGAGGCCCCTTGCACCCTCCAGGCAGGGAAGGCTGCAGTTTGCCATTATAGCTCCCTTCCTCCCATGCCTGTCACTGAAGCATCCCAGCTCTGCAGCCATTTAATCTGCAGCCTCAGCTGTGACAAAGTGATGGAGACGATCACTGCATGGTATTTGAGACCATTTTGGGAGGAAATGGAGGAGGGCTAAATCCTAACCCTGGCAGGTCAGTGCTGCTGCACCCGGGCTCTAATGGCCACCACCTTTGCTCTGCCCGGCGGGAATCCATGGCAGGAACAAGCAGCTCCCTGTGGAGGAGAGCTCTTAGTGGCAGGACCAGATGCTGCAGGTCCACTGATATGCCTCCATCCCCCTGAGGCTGCGACAGGGCTGTTGGCTCTGCCCCTCAGTTCTGCACAACAACAGTGAGGGCCGTGCTGGAACCTGTGTCAATTATTGTGGTTTTTAGCCAAATTTATGATATTGAATGATCTGGTTTATGGATCCTTTGTGCCAGCACAGTGGCCTGGGGCAGGAATGTTTGAAGTTAACTTTACCATTAATCCCTTCTGTCTTCTGAAGCGCTATGAACGCGTGCCCTCTCATTCAGACCCTTCCAGTGCCTGTCAGGATTAGCCCTGATGTTGGACGGTGCGGGCCACAAATAGGACTCCAGCACCAGCTTCCAGGAACAAGTCTCTTGTCTCATGGATCAGCTCCCAGTTCAATTTCTGTTCCACAGCATTTGTGGCCACTCATTGGCTCGGACCATCCTCAGGACCTCAGCAAAAGCCACATGAGCCACTGAGCAGCTCTGGAGAGCCACAGAACAACCGACCTGGAGCCATGAGGACTTCCTGGCTCAAGGTTGCACTCTGCAAAGTAGAAAGTGGTGTGAGAAGCCGATTTCGGCCTTCCCTTGTGGAAGCAGGAAGAGGTGGAAAGCTGAAGTACTGTGAAGGAAAAGAGACACAAGTCTCTTTCCACCTTGCACAGGACAGAGCAGCATCCAGGCAGAACCTGGCTCATAAACAGCAACGTAAAGGACACAAAAAGCAGCCTGAGCTTAAAAGGGTGAGCACGCCATCAGCACACCAGTATTAGGGCAGTTCTGCCCTGTATCACAGCAGTGCCTGGACAGCTGGTGTTACTGAAGAAGGTCCAACATTGGGGAAGCAGCTTTATCGTCACCTAAAAGGCTGTTCACAGAGATACCTTTGGAGAACACCATGGAAAAAGATTGAGGCATCTGAACCAGTAACCTCTCAGAAGAGCGTCACTCCAGTCCTGTTGATAATGGTGCAGACTCAAACCACCAGCATGCCAGTGCCTGTATCCCACATGCCACGAGTGCACCTCCATCCTGTCACCCATTATCCCCACGCAGGCCCTCACAAGCCGCAACCTCTGTAACACACCACCAGGCCTTGCTCATGAATCCTTGTGCTTCCTCCTCCCATGCACCCCATCCCACCTTTTACGTTGTAACTTCTACCAACACTGATGTTTCTTAACAAGAAGACTTTTCCCCCTCCCAACATTTGTTCAGACAGAAATCCCACCCTTTCGGAGCGGGAGATATGTGCTTTCCCGAGAAGGAGCCGACTGTGAGCTGAGCGCTCCCTGCCCACTGTTTACCAGCCAAAGGGATGAGGGTAGTTACCAGGTGCTGGTGTCACAGGTCCGCATCCCTCTTGTGTTGGCAGCCTCAGAGCTGAATTCTAGACATCTGTCACCTCCTCCACTGACACAAGCATCCAGTGACTCCAGAGATTGGAAATGAGAGCAAAGCAGAGAGCTCGTTTGCTCAGTTGTTAGTCCCCGTTAGTCACAAATACCACCTTCAGGCCTAGCACAGAACTAGCTCAGCTCACAACCTTGTGTTCGTGCAGGTAACTCCCTGAACAGACACAAACAAGGTGTGTTATCTTCCTCCAAACCCCTTGGTGCTGCCCTGCTGATAGCCCTGGGGTACCTCAACACTGACAGCACAGGCTGATGCTCTGATGCCGCACGGCCTTATCTGCACCGAGAGAGGGAACGGCAACACACACACACGGACTGCAGCACATGGATAATCTTTATTGGTAACATCAGTGGAGCACCAGTAAACCATTACTGACTGTAGTGGTGACACGCAGCTGAGGCACATGCTAAGGCACTTTTCTTATATAAAACCAAAAAAAAATCTAAAGTTCTTTTTGTGACAGCAACTGGGACACGAGGCTCCTGCACTGAGTGCGCTTCAGGCATACAGTATGGTGCTTCATATGGAATTGTTTTTACTTCGCTCATAAGTAGGTCTAACCGCAGCATATACAATATGGTTAAGAATACAGGTAAATCCAGCAACCAGTGTACGGTGTAGAAAAGTAAAGACTATCTATATATAACCATGGTCCCAAGAGAAAGGCAGTGATGAAGACCTTTATTTTTTTTTTCTTAATTACTTATTACAAGAGATACAAAGGCCTTACACATATCTGTGCAGATTAAAGGGTTTTTAATATACTCTTAGTCAACGGTGCACAATAACTAATCCCAACCCCTGGTTACAGAGCAGGTGCGAGAGGCTTGGACATGTCAATAAAAGAGGGATTTTCCCTCCCCTCATCCCCACCCTCTGCCCACTACCCTATTAAATTCCCCTAGATTCTGTCCATTACCATTAAATATATTTGGTCCCCCAGAGATTCTCAGACAAGCCCAAGGACACTGTTCTGCTTCCCCAGCCTGTCATTAACTACTGGTCCACGCTACCTTAGATGAAACCGCTTGGAGGCAGACACTAACAGGACATCATTGCACTTCAGAGATCTGTCCAGACAGTAAAAATAAGAGGAAAAAGAAAAAAAGACAACTTTGGCAAGTCCTCCAAATAACTGCTCCCAAGAGGTGTTTCCCTCTTCACCCCTCCCTGCAAACGTGTGAAAGAAGAAAGGGCAAATTGCCATGGCCAAAGCACACCGTTTTTCCTGAAACTGCTCCCAAACCATGTGGGTGGGCAGAGTAAAAGAGGCAGAAGTCTGAGGTCACTGAACATGATTGCCGAAAGCAAACAAAGAGGGAGGGGAAAGAATACAGAAGGAGCTTCCCTGCAGCTAGAATTGAAGACAAAAGGAGATTTACAGCAAAAAACAATCTTTCCCTAACCCCACTCCCTCCAAACTGTGTACGGATTCACCAGCAGACATGGCACGGACAGTTCTTCAGGCCTTTGTGGTGGCCAAACTGCTGGTCAGATTTCAGAGACCCAACTCTTTGGCATTAAATACAAGAGGATTAGGAAACTGGAAAGAGGAGGAAATGAGGAACACAGATGCCCCATGGCTCCAGATACACAGAGCTGGGCTTGCTCTGCAGATCCCCAGCCAATTTAGGAGGACAGGGTTTGCTGAAAGTCCAATGGAAGAGGGGAGGGTGGATGGGTCACTCCATCATGTGTAACCTGGGTCAAATGGGAAGACTTATTCAGTAGCTTTGGTATCACCAGCCTCTGCCTTGCCATCCACTTCCTCATCGGAGCACTCTCCTGTACCCTTCCTGACAATTCGACGTGTCACGACAAATGGCAGGTCCCCACGCCTAGGGAAAGACAGACAGCTCGTTAGCAACACCAGGTTCCACTGACCTCACCAGACAGGGCGGGCTCTGCAAAGAGGTAAGCAAGTACCTGGCCGTGCTGTTTGCAGTGGGCAATTAGCAATAGCACAGAATGCTCCACCTTACCTGAGTTTGCTCTTCAGGGAGCTGACTTCTCTGTTCATGGCATCAGCTGTTTCAGTGGCATCCTCCAGCTCACGCTGGAGCTTCCTACGAGATGCATTGGCTCGCTGGGCCTCCTCTTCTGCTTCCTCAAGCTGGCGTTTCAGCTGCTTCAAGCGCATGTTTGCCTTATCCGCCTGAGGGTGTATGGGGAAGAGAGAAATACAAATCAGTGTTTCCCCAGAGCTGCAGCACAGTTAGCAGTGAGAGCAGCAAAAGGCAGTTTTCAAAGCCCCTCCTTTGCTTTCTGAAGGGAACTGCCTAGGACTTGACAGCTCCAAGCTTTTCCTTAAAAGCATTTTCATCTGTGTCATCTTGTAATTATCACAGTGAGGGAAAAGAGGAAAAATCCATAGGAAGGTTAATGCCCTCTTAATGCAGATGATGCTTTGGCCATAGGAGGGGAGTCCTCCCACCACAAGACTCACCAGTGCTGCAGTAACTATACACACCTGATCTTTGAATTGCTCAGCATTGCGCCTCTCATCATCCACCTGCAGCAAGATGTCTTTCAGCTTCTTCTCGGCACGGCGCACTTGCTTGCTGGCAGCCTGGCGCTCCCTACACAGAAACACAGTGATGCTCAGACAAAAACTCATCTCCCCTTGTCCCCAACAAGACAACATGACTTGGGCAAGTTAGAAACAAGGAAGATAGCAAAACTCCTCATAACTTAGGTGAAAAAGGGGATGGCAGGCTGTATTTCCCAGAAATAACAAAAAGGCACTGATGTCACACAGACAGGATGCTGTCTCCACTCCTGAAACTGCAGCTGTGCTTAAGCCTGGAGGGAGCTAGAAGTCTCTACAGTGAAAAACAAGGGAGGTTTACCAAGATCTTACTTCTGTACTACCCTCTATACCTAGAATAAAGCATTCACTAAAACAAATCAGAATTTAAAACAGTTTCTACTAGGACATACTTTGTCTCCATGTCCAACTGCTCTTCCAGCTGCGCTATCTTTGCTTCCAAGGCTGTGATGGAAGCCTTGTACTTGGACTTTACTGCACTCTCCATCTCCTGCAGTTTAAGCTTAAGCTCCTTGTTCTGGCGCTCCATCTGCTGGCGAGCGTTCTCATTCTTCTGTGCATTGCTACGCTCAGCATTCAGGTCGGCATTCATCTGATCAATCTGCAGAGAGAGAGAAGTACTGATCACATCCTGTGCTCCAGCCTGAAAGGCTGATTTATTTCCCAGGCACATGCTGACAGCAAAGAAAAAGGACTCTCAGGGTAAGATGAATACCTGGAATAACTATGATGCAGAGGGAACTCTCTGTATGCAGGGCACTTCTCAAAATACCTTAGTTTACCCAGATTTTCAAAGTAGTTCCTTGAATAACAGGTTTATCAGCCTCCTCTTAGGGCTAAATTTGCCAATCACACACAATGCTCTCAGTAGCAAAGGCCATGGTTTGGCACTTAACACAGTAATTATCAGTGAAATCACAAAAATCCTGAGGCAAGCAGATCCAATACATGTGCTTTACTAATTTATCATTTATTTGCTGTCTGTCTACTCCCCCTGTCTACTACAAAGAAGCAGCTTAAAAATACCGACTTTCAAAGGGCAATGACTCAGTCCATTTCCAAGCCAGAGAGGGCTCTGGCTGACAGTCAACCAACTCAAGAACTATGCTCTCACCCACCAGAGTGAACAAGCCATTTGAGAAACCATCAGCCTAGCTCCTTGGCTCTGGAATGCTGAGAAAACAATATGCTAAACTCTCAAAGTTGGGCAGGCAAAATATGGCAGAGAACAAGCAGATTACAATCATGGTTTCTATAGCGGCCTAACAAATTCCATATGGTTAGTCCATCAGAAGCAGCACAGAACTGGCAAAAAAGTAATTTTCCAAGCACACTGCGGCACTGTTCAGCATGCCGAGTTGGAGCAGCAGCATGATATGGATCATCTTTCTCATAATCTCTTAATACACAAAAAAGGGACTAGGAGGTTTGGGGTACTTCTGTGAGGGTTGGTTTGGGGTTTTTGGTTGGTTAGTGGGGTTTTGTTCTTGTTGGGTTTGCTTAGGGTTTCGTTTTAAATAAACCTGAGAGATTGTTCCAGCTACCCAATCATTTAAGTGTTCAAAACCAGTGAGCTACCATCAGCTCTGACTGCCCACCCTATCTTCTGCACTGTGGTATTCAGGTGTTTCATGTCGCTCACGTCCAGGGACTTCTGAGGGTCTATACACAAAGGGGCAGGTGGCATTAATAGCAGTATGACAATTCACGCAGACAAGAGAACCCCTGCTGACACACACAGCCTGGATAGGTACCTGAAGGTTTGCTTTCTTGAGGCGGTCATTGATTATCTCTGTGTTGCCCTGTTCTTCTTCTAACTCCTCCTCCAGCTGAGCTATCCGGGCCTCCAGGCGTCTCTTTTCCTCCATGGCCAGTGCTCTATATGACACAGAATCATAAAAGCAGTGTTAGTGGCATTAAAGCCTTGGAGAAAATCCACCATTACTCATTTCTTTAAATAAACTCAGTCTTTTGAGAGCAGAGGGGATACAGTGCATGCTGCAGACTATATAAAAATAACAGCCTGCAAAGTATTTTCTCCAACCAGCTCCTCCACCCTTAAAACAGGGAACATTACTCACCCTTTACCACTGTTGTTGGCAATCTCATCAGCCAGCTCATCCCTTTCTTGCTGGGCCTGGCGCTTGGCACGCTCAGCAGCTGCAAGCTCCTGGAATGAAAATGAGACGGTCAGTGGTCCAATGGGAAGCTACCAATTAATGCAGCATAGGGAAAAGTAGTTACTGGTAACGGATGGTATGGTCTCTAGCTAGATCCAGACTTAATTATAAGACATGGTCTGCTCCACACCCATCCCATGGCTTCCTTTGTTTTGCACTCTCCTCTCACAGCTGTCAAGAGAGGGCCAAATCCTGTATTTTGAAGTGGACCTTATATTTGAGCAGAGCAAAAAGTACAGAAGAACGGAAATAACCACTCAAGCTTAGACTGCTATGCTTAGTTCTTGGCCAAAGAAAACGAACAAATCCTTTACTTGCATGCATATTCCATTACCTCCTGCAACTGGATCATCTCTGCCTCCATACTCTTCAACTTCTTCTCATTCTCTTTGGCCTGGGCCAAGATCTCTTCTCTGGAAGTACGTGTGTCCTCCAGTTCCCGCATGTAATCCTTCATTTGTGCCTGAAAAAGGGAGAGCAAATGACAAATTTCAGAGCATCCACATTAACAAAGTGGGTTTGTTTGTCTTATAGGAAACATGAAGGGAAATGGAAACAGGGATTCATTAATCTTCAGCTACCAAAAAGGCTGCTATAAAAACAAAAGGAATAATCCTTTTCCCATTTCAGAAGTAACAAGGAGAAGGAGTAATGAAAGCAAACAGCACTGCTTAAATTGCAAGGGAAAAAAATGTCAGATGTAGACAGGGGGGAAGGCAGGGTACAGGAAGCTTTCTAGGGAAGCAATACAACGGATGGTCCAGGGCAGATCTGGAATTTTTCCTAAGAACAGATCAGACAAATGCCTGTAGGAATTACAAAAGCATAAGAGAATTGTGGTGGGGCAGGAGAAGGCCTAAGTGATATTTAGGTCCCTCTAGCTTTGCAGCTCCATAATCCTTTCCAAAAACACCGACATGAGGCAAGCACTAGCGTGGACTTTCCCAACAGCTTGTCTCTCAGGGAATTAAACAGGCAGATCGGGGTTAGAAGGATATTTGAAATGCCAATAAATCTTCCACTGTAAATTGCTACAAGGTTCTGCTGCTCTTGTGCCACTGATGCATGGTTCTCATGAGATGAAATCTTGTATCCCATTTCCCTGGGTAAGTGTTCAACACTGACAGCTAAGATAGTTGCAGCATCTCACCTGCAGTTTGCGGAGCTGCTTAATGGCTTCTTCACGATTCTTGTTAGCAGTGTCTATATGGCTTTCCAAATCCTTCAGGTCCATCTCTAGCTTCTTCCTGGCAGCCACAGCAATGGAGCGCTGTTTCCGTTCATCTTCCAATTCCACCTCCATCTCCCGCACCTGTAAAAAGAAATACAGGCATCAGTGTTTCAGCTCCTCAATTTCCTAATAGCCAGTTTTCATATCCCCCTTTCAAATTGTACATAAGTGCAAGCATGTGATTCATTTTCATTCTTCCTGGCAGGGGGATGGGGCTAACATTCCTCACTAATAAAGCCACAAGAATTCCTTTGGTAAACAAAGACTGTTTGAACAATCATGCACACAAGGGGTGAAGCATACCACAGCTCTGCAGCGCTACCTGGACAGCTACCACTAACAAGAATCTGGGGTTTGACACTCTCTGTCTAACCATCTTTGGACACAAGTGTCTTTGAATATGGAACTCTTTCAGGATTTACAGAGCAATTCTTACTTGTCTAATCAGCTGTTTCTTCTTCTCTTCATTCTGTTCATCACGTCCCTGGAGGTCCCGGTCAAACTGTGCCTTCATGGCCTGTTGGTTCACTTCTAGCCGCAGTTTGGCATCCTCTGTGGCCTGCAGTTCATCTTCCAGCTCTTCTAGCTGTGTCTTCATCTCCTCCACCTGCTGCTCCAGGGCTCGCTTAGCCTTCTCCAGCTCATGGACCTACAGCACAGTACCACATGTGAGGTTTCCTCAGACAGAGTCAGACAATTTCACCTATCCTAAGCGCAAAAAAGGCTAAGAACAACCATTCACATAAGGCAGAATATGAGAATGCTGCATGTGTCCCTTGTAGTAGGACAGAGATACCCCTCAACAGCCAGCTGCTCGCATACCTGCAAGCTGCCAGTCAGAATCACAACTACCTATTAGTTCTGGTCATGCATGTGTGGTGGGGAGAAAGAGAAAAGCATTTGTTAACACAGTCCTGACCTACTGCAGACCCTACATCTACTGCAGTCTCCTACTTCTGGAGACTTCTGGTTCTGACAGAATTCAAGAAAATACTTTTTGGCCTCTGGTTTTATTTTTATTTCCCTTCCTGCTTATCATGACATTTTTTGTTTCAAAATACTGGGTTTACTGCCTTCCATTGCCTGGCTAATCTCTGTATTTTACAGATCAGACTCCTATCATATCTTCATTTCTGCCACAATTAATTAACAGCATTTCAGTTGCCAACTACATCAGTTTTCCACTACTTTGGGTCATTTCCAGGTTCTTGCAATCCATCTTTCACACTTACTAATGCAATACAAACATTCACAAACTCACAATGTGTTCAGTACTCTCTACTACATTCATCCGTGTTAACACTAACATAAGCTTTTTGCTGTATTAAACTAACAGTATCACCTGTGTGATATTTCCTGGCTACACATTTTAACTTCATACATACACTTTTCCCAACATCATCCTTTGAACTCATCAGGTCTTCCATCTCTGCACGGAACTGCTTATTGATTCGTTCCAGCTCATCTTTCTGCTCTATGGCTTCTTCCAGGGCTCTGGCCAGGGAGAGGGCCTTAGTCTCCTTCTCACGGGCTTCTGCCTCAGCACGGTCCCGTTCTTCTGCATACTTGGCAGAGATGCTCTTCTCCTCTGCCAACAGCTACAAGAGCACAGTATCAGTATTCTGAGAAATTAATGACAATTTTCTAACAAGGTAAACATGCACCTTTTCATTAGTGTCTTAATAGTACTCTGCCACAGAAGGTAGAAACCAGCTTCCAAGAATAAAGCATGCCATCCCACTTTTTGTAACTGTGCTGACCCCAAATGAACAAACTTCGATTCCCTAGGCTTCAAAGCAAGTATTTCCAACTCCCTCTTGATGATCTGCAAACAATGCTTTAAACTTGATGTTGGTCTTGATATAAATGCTATGCCTTTGGGAAAGAAGCATCACTAAGCTTCTTATGCAAGCAATAGAATTAATTTAATTCTATGAAAGCTTATTTCTCCACTCTATATGCTATGCCTTAGTTTGGAAATAAATATGCATTCTCCACGCAGCACTGCTTAGGCATTCTTAAAGCAGAGCTGTCAATAAGATGCACCTACTGAATGCTCAGTGACTGAAGTCATACCTGATCAAACTTCTTCTGCTTCTTCTCCAGGTTGGAAACAATCTGCCGTTGATGATCCAGGTCCACAGCAAGGTCATCCAGCTCTTGCTGCAGGCGGGTCTTTGTTTTTTCCAGCTTGTCATACGCAGCTGTCTTCTCTTCATAACGCTGGCTCAAGCCCTCCAAGTCCTTCTGCAGCTTCTTCCTGGCTTCCTCTGCTGACTCAAGGCAGCCCAGACCATCATCCATCTTCTTCTTTGCATCTATTGCCTGAAAGCCAGAGAAGCTCAGCCATATGAAGCCACACCACAGACAACGCTGTATGTAGTTTACTGGTACCAGAAGTTGAGCCTGCTCAATTTTGAAGGTCCTGCTCCCCCCTCAACTAATACATGACTAAATTCCTACAGGAATTGTTGGACACAAATCTACAAGTAGTTCATACAATTATCATCAGAGACCTCTTCATTTCCTCTCTTGCCCAAATCAGCAGGATCACCTTTTCCCAGGAAAGGTTCTGTTACTTAAAGTTGACTCTCGATTTAGATTTTACTTCCCTGTAGAGAGATTGCACTTATGCTTCCTCTCAAAAGTTACTGGTTATAGGATGCAGACTCTGTACCTGTTGCTGAAGCACAGCGATCTGTTTCTCCAGGTTTCTCTTAGCTTCCTCTTCTTCTTCCAGTTGCTCTTTGAAACTGTTCTTCTCATCCTCCATTTGCTTCAGCTTAGTGCTGAGGCTCAGTTTTAGGCGAGTTTCCTCCTGCAGCAGCTCCTATGAAGCAAACACCCCAGTGGAATTCAACACCGCTCCTTGGCTTTAAAGGCTCACAATGCTCACCCACTCTCTTCAGAATGAGTACTTTTGAAGTTGATTTTAAGTATGCAACTTATTTCACAGATAGCACAACCAAAGACAGAATTTAAATAATTGTCTTCCAGCAAGTCCAGCAGAAACAAAATACTCAGAATGGTCCTATTCCCTCATACACTGTAATAATTAAAGTATATTACTGCACCTCACAAGCCACCCACAGTCTTTTCTGAAGTCTTTCAAGCACACAAACCATTCAAACCCTTCCCAACAATAGCAGGACTGTATTCTGCTACATGACTTTCTCATATTCAGGTATCAAAGAAAAGGCTAAAGTGATGTAGCATGGTTAAAACCAACCTTAGTAGATTTGAAAGACAGTGGTCATTTATCTACTTCAAGCACCAGCATCATCTTACTTTTGCAAATTACAAAAGACATTTGGCTGCATCACACAGAGATGCCTTGGTTTCCAAAGCTCTCACCTGTGTATCCTGAAGTTGTGATTCCAAAGCAGAGAAGTCCTTTGCTAATTTGGCTGATTTGCTGTCAGACTGGTTCAAGAGACCTGTCACATTGTCCAACTCAACCTGAAGGAGAGATCAGAGTATCAGCTAGTGAATACATCTGCAAAAACAAAGCCAGGAACAAGTGAGCACCTACAGGACCCAGAACTGAAAACTCAGGCACCTTGTAACAGTAAGGCATGCATATAGTCTTTCAGGGAAATGAATGCATCATTTCCAGACTCACAAGGATGAAGTATGAGAGGCTGAAAAGGTATTTTTACATGGGATCCCCTCTGTAGCAAGAGCCTTCTGTTTCTGGGTGGTTTGGGTTTTTGAAGGCCTATATAAGACTTTAGACAGCCTAGCAAGAACTTTAAAAGCTTTTATTAAACTAACTCTCTATTTTATACTATCTGCTTCAGGACTATATCTAGAGTCTCAAAATTACATTTGCACATTCTAAAAGTGCTCACACTGGCAATGCTCAACTTTTAATAATAGCCCGCCAAAAATGAAAAGGCAGAAGACAATGCTCTGTATGACTCAAAGTGATTTGTTGTTCACTTGAAGACAGGAGGAGAAACCCTAAATTTCCACATCAAACTTGAGCCACGCCTCATCACCACCAACTGCTTTACAAAGCTTCAAGAAGCTGTCTTCCAAATGAGTTGAACAGCTGCTGGTCTGTTTATGCTGGTCTAGGTCCGCAAGAGCAGAATGTCTGCACAACTGCAAACTGCTCTGTACAAACCGCTGCATGCTGAAGGGGAGCAGACATGCTGATACTTTAAGGCTTACAAAACCCAAATGGCAACTAGTTACTTCAGCTTATCAGAGCTGGTAAGCAACATCAATCCAAAAGTCCTGCTCTGGCAATGAGTTAAGTAGCTTTCATAGCCCTTGGAAAGCAAACTATGGATTTGCTTTTTGTAGGGACTTTATCCTCAGCAGGAACAAGATTTTTGAACTAGCTGTGGGGAGGTATGACCCTACGATGCTTTCAGGCTAATCCTGGGCTCTATCAGTAGCTAAGGAAAACCCATGCCACTCACCTGCAATTTGTTAACCCTCTCAACCAGTTCAGTCTTCACTCTTTCTCCTTCTGTGAATTTCACCTGGAGTTCTTGGAGCTGAGCATCTACTTTTTTCCGCTTGTGCTCAGCATCCCCTTTGCCCTGCAGAAGGGCCTTCACCTCATTGGCCAGTTCAGTCCTCTCACTTTCCAGAGCCTGTTTTGCTTTTTCAAGATTTGCTTTCACCTGAAGCGGAAAAAACCACAGCAAAACCTCTCAGACTTTAGATATGTCAGGATCCTTTCCACCAAGTACTTTTTCCTCTCCCCCCACAACAAGCAAGCTAACATTTTACATTTAGCAGCTAAGTTGTAGACTGCTTACTCAGAAAAAAACAATTTAAGCTGCCTGTTGCTGATAAGCACGAGACATTCTAACAAGCAGAGAAGACAACACAGGAGATAATTTTCCACCATCAGATTCCATATTAAAGCTGTACAAGTCAACAAGCGCAAGCTGTGAGAAGAATGTCTTGGTTATGCAGTATAACGTGCCTAATTGGAACAAAGAATGAATGCAGCTATTCAAAAACAGCTTCATAGTGAAAAATAATCTACCAAGGGAAGAAGAGCACATGTATCAGATGCCTAGTATCACAAATGCTTCATGTTCTTCTGCAGCTTTAAGACATGGTCATAGGGCAGCTGTCCTTTCAGGGAGATTGACTGCTTTGGCCTTGTGTTTTCTATTCCACATACCCGTTTGGTTTGTTCTAACTGCTCTGCCAGCTCTTCAATAGCTTGTGAATGTTTCTGCCTCATCTCTTGGATCTGAGCCTCGTGTGTCTTTGCCTCATCTTCAAGGGTCTTCTTCAAAACCGTTACTTCTTGTTCCCTCTTCGACCTACAAAATTCACAAATTCCATAAGTGAGAAAATCAAACGTGTACATCCACCAAAAGCATGTCTAATGCAGAAAAATGACAGTGTCTGTTTAGCCCTACAAGCTACAAAGACACTTTTCAAAGTTAGAGCTTAGCAGTGCACTGGTTCTTAAGCAGAAGCTGGCAGCATTACTTTCAGCCTGACTAGTAATAGCCTGAAAGAAAGAATGTTTCAGGTCTATCACTAACACTCTGGTTAGGGAACAAATTAACATTCCTACATCAGGTGAGGTAAATGCAGTTTTGAGTACAGCTTGCACACTATGTCCTTCTATAGCCACTGAGGCTGCTAATCAGAGTACTCCAATAAAGGCAAAGTCTTGCTGGATGCTCCAGCATTTATTAAAAGAGTAAAAAATAAAGACAACAGCTACATTTTGGAGTTACCTGAGCTCTTGCTGTGCAGCTGTAGAATCTAGTGTGTCTTCTAGCTCCGTTTTCAATGCTTCCAGCTCTTCTCCCAGATCCCGCTTCTGCTTTTCAGCTTTATTCCTGAATGCTCTCTCTGACTCCAGATCTTCCTGCAGCTCAGTGATCTGGGATTCAAGTTCCCTGATCTTTTTCAGGGCCATGTTCTTCTGAGCTGCCTCTTCTTCCACCCTGTGTTCAACACAGGGTTCTGGTCAGAGACAGATTTAAACTACAGGTAAATTAAGATCACCTAACCTACCAAGAATAATCAATAAGGAAAGCTGCCACGGGCCAGCTGTACAATATTACATTCAAACTTCGATGCATGTACCACTACGGATTCTAAGTTCTATTTCCCAATACCTGAGAGAGCACAATCACTTACCTTAAAGAAGGGGACACAGAAAGACTGACAACAGAAGAAAGCACCATTTTGCACTGGAAACTGGACACTTTACTGAACAGATGAATATAGCAACTACCAGTGAGAGAGTCTGTTGTCATACCTTTTTAACCCCCTCTGAAATCTTACAGCTCCAGTGAAATATTAAATTCACAGCCTTGCTCTACACAGAGAATGTGGCAGTGAGCAGCAGCCAAAGAACTCTGGTGCTGAGAACATGGATCCTAACAGTCCACAGGCTGAAATACAACTGCCACAGATTCCATTTAGTCCCTATTCCAAAAGGAGACAAGAAATACTTCCCAGCTTGGTGGTCCCTGAACCCTGCAGGTCAGGTTCTCACCTAGCTAAGGCTGCCTGCAGCTCCTCTTCTTTTTTGGCCAGCTGCATTTTGAGTTCTGCAATCTGAGCCTGCAGCTCAGCAATCTGGTCATGCAGATCACTGGAGTCCCCTTCAAGCTTTCGACGGGTCTTTTCCAATTCCTGCCTTTGCTTTTCTTCACGTCGCAGACGTTCTGAAGAAGATGGGGACACATTAAGTTACACAGACGACACATACTCGAAGAATTTTGTATGAGCAGAGAAAATAAAGCTATTTAATCAATAGTTTTGTTCCCCATAATACAACTGTCCCAACTGTAGCTGGAGTGCATTATTTTGTCAGGACTTACACATGCAACTGGCCCCATATTTTGCCCTCAAAACATATCTGCATGACTTCCCTTCCCCTCATCTTACAGCCAAACCCTCTTCCCCCCTTTCTCTATACTAAACAATGCCAGCACAATGCCAGTCTCTCCCAATACCCACACCACACAGGCATAAGCACTCATTAAGTGATACTGAAACAGGGTCTGCTCTCCCTTTAGAGAAACTAAACAGGCTGGCTCCTGCTGCGTTAACCTGGGCAGTCTCAAGTACCTCTAGCTTCAACTCTGAAGAGCTTGTGCAAACAGGACATCAGAAACAGTACTAACCCTGACAGATTGATGCTGCTGCTGCTGGAAGTAGAAAAGTGGTTACACTTCCACAGCAGGAAAAGAAAGAGAACCAGCCTCTCTTCTCCATCGGCCTGCTGCTTTAGAGAGGATTTTTTATTTAGATCAAGGGCTCAGCTGACAAGGCACATAACCTTCAGCCAGTCACTGAACAGCTCTACCAAACCGATCAATAGCATACACATTATAGAGTAACTTTTAACCCCTCAGAACCTGTGGAGGACTAAAACTCCAGAAATCAAAATCAAGTTCAACAAAATTTAACAGGAAACCACCTAAAACTAAGAAGTAAGCAGGCAAGTCCTCTCCAGAATCTGCCTTAAAAACAAGCACCCAAAAACACACCCCCGCCCCCCCAAAAAAACCTAAACAAAACCAAAACCACCTTCGAGGTCTGTGATCATGGCTTCATGCTTATTCTTGAGTTTTGCTAAGCTCTTAGATTTCTCCTCTTCCTCTGTCAGGTTCGTCGTAAATTCAGACATCCTGTCTTCCAATAGTTTCTTTTCCTGCAGAATTGAGAAGGCAGTGTCAAAGCAGTTGCTGGAATTACAGGACATTTTTCCACAACTGACTGTGCTTAAATATGTCAAAGTTATGAGTACCTACTATTCCTGTAAGGAACTTGGAATAAAAGAAATCCTTTCAGGATTACAGATAGTTTTCAAATCAATGGCTACTTAAAGATTTGTATTTGAAGGCTTTTCAAATCTGAAAGGGAAGTCTGCTCATGGGATAACTTGCTACTGTCTGGCATAATGATGTACCAGAAAACTTTTGTTCAAGGATCATTATTTAGTCAAGGCTATTTAAGTATCATACACTCCTGACTTGTAAAGAATATAGGCAGGCAGTTAATTTCAGGTCAGAGTTGTCAAAGACAAGACTGAACTCATCTGAATGTTCCCCCACAATATGGGAAAGGTCAGCTTTTGGTGGGGAGCTCCAGGAGAAACACACATACGTCTTCAGCCTGTGTAAGAAGCTGCAGAAATCTTACCTTAGACAACTTGAGATTCTGATCTTCCAGAACCATCACGTCTTCTTCCAGTTTCTTCAGTTTGGCCTCTGTGGTCACTTTTTCCAGCTGCAACTTCTGCCTTGCGCTTTCCTCTTCTTCAAGCTGTTCCTCCAGTTCCTTCACAACACCCACAGAAAAGCAAGGCACCTGTCAGTGCTACTCATCAACCAATGTAACAGCACAGTAGCAATCCTAGAACTTGGAAGTTTTCTTTACCCTTCCTCAAGGTATTATTAGTACTTTCCAGAATTAACACCTGTCGTGACTTGATGCAACGTACCCTGTCCTAACAACTTTTCTAGCAGAACAAACAATACTATTTTGTAAAGAAGAATGCACCATTCTAAACGACCTCGCTTAAGCTTACTTTTCTATTTGACAAGTGGCCACCACCTTCAAGAATGGAAAAGCTCATTCCAGATGACTGGCTGAACACCTCAGGCTCAGCACCAGAATCACTGTGTTCCATTCCACAGATACTGGAATATTTTTTATTCTCTCTCTCCTGTTTCCCTCCAAGCTGAGACAACAGAACAGCTCTGACACTTACCATACTCTTTACTGACAAGAGTCAGTATTCCTAAGGCATTACCTGGATATTCTGCTGCATTTTCTTCTTTTCAGCCTGCAGATGTTGACACCGTTCTTCTTCTTCCTCCACTCTTGCTTCCAGGTCATGACATATCTCCTCCAGTTCTTGCTTCTTGGCTGTGAGGCGGGCTCTTATCTCCTCAGCTTCAGCACAGAGTTCAGTTTCTGCTTGCAACTGTTCCTGCAGCTGCATCTTCTCTGCCATTAGCTACGTTAGACACATAGCCAGAAATAAGACAAGCTCCAATTTACCAAAGCACTTAGCAATCTGTGTTATGTGCTCCTGTGTTCCACAGTTACTCTTAATCACTGCAGCAGTCTCCTGCTGCTAATCAAAAGCTAAATACCAAAACAGTTTTTAAGTGTTTGTTCTCCTTCACAAATGATACACAGGAAATGCACATTACATTCACCTTAATAAATTTCTCAAGACCATATCCATTTGAAAAAAGATTGTCTAGTTTTCCCCTGCAAAATTAACACAAATAATTATCAGCCCTACAGAAAAACAATCCTGCTGCCACCTTCTGTGTTCCAAATGAAAAGGATTCCATTAGCAGTGAGACTGAATTCAACTAGCCTGCTATAATACCCAGCCAAAGGAGACTTAACATAATGGCTATAGAAGGACAATAAGTGGTCTGTTAGAGGAACTGAGCTGGGAAGAAGGGAAAAAGAAATTGAACAAGATGGCAGCCAAGTCACATATTTCAACAGCAGGAATCCTGCAGCTTGTCCATCAGACCAATAAAGCAAGGTGTGCTCTCAAGCAGCTGTCCAGGTAGAGGAGAAAAACTATCACACATGAGATTTTCAAACTCACCTGGGCCTGGAAGGTCTCCATCTCACTCAGCCTATTTTCTGCAGCCAGCTGCTTCTCCTTGACCTTTATTAGTTCTTCTTCCTTGGCCATCATCTCCTCTTCCTGTCTGCTTACTTGCAGAAGGGGCTTCACCTGAAAGGGAAACCAAAGGAATGAGACATGTATAAGGAACAAGGAAAACATGAAGAAACACTCTTGTACTTGATAAGTACTAAATAAAACTTATGTAGAAAGTGTTATATACTTTGCCAATAACACACTTTCTGCCTGCCCAACTTTTCCTCCAGGATGGGGTGCATCAGGAAAGGGTTAAGGCAATTCCAGGCCCTCAGGAGCTAAGTAGTAATAGCAGGAGAATAAAAACGTTGCCACAGAGTGGGTAAATTCACAGATGGGTCAATGTCACCTATCTGGACTTCTCTAAGGCCTTTGATATGGTCCCCCACAACATCCTTCTCCCTAAATTGAAGAGATACGAATTTAATAGATGGACTCTTCAGTGGATGAGGAACTGGCTGGATGGTTGCATCCAGAGAGTAGTGGTCAAAAAATCAATGTCCAGATAGAAATGGCTGCAAGTGGTGTTCCCTTTGAAGCCATTTCATAGGAAAGAGAAAAGTTTAAACTTTGCTCCCAACTCTCATTTAGCTGCAAAGTCTTAGGGCTAAAAAGCAAGAAATCCCATATGTTTAGAAAAAAGACCATCTCTTCATGTATTCATTATTTTTATAAAGGTAAATTATATACAAGCCTACCAGCAATATCAGACCTCAGTGCTTTTCTTTTGCTCTTACAATGAAGAAACAGATGGCAAGCCACCCATCTTATCAGTTTTTGCCTAGCTAAATTGACTAGCCATGTAGTAAGTGACTTTTTGAAGTGGCATACCATCAAAGCAAGTGATCCTCTTACTCTTCTTAGGCATAAAGCATCAAAAGATAACTTCTGCTTTTCCACAACATTATTTGGATATAGTCTTGCACTTGGCTTATGCAGATATACTGCATAGCTATAAAATATGCTATGATATTCTCTGCCTGAATGAATCAAGGTGTAGTTGCAAGCCAGACCAACTGCAGGAAAGTGGGTTTTGGTGCTCTGGTTCAACCTGAGAAGCTGAAATTGAAATCAAACTGTCAAAATTGTAAAGGGAAAAATATTACCTTGGTGAACAACCTCCACCATTGCCAGTTCCGCAGCTTCAAATAGGCAGCACAGTTTCTCTGAAGCACTTTCATAGCTGTCAACTGCTGCTGGCGCTTGGCAAAGGCTCTGCAAAGTAAGGGGAGGTCAGAAAAAGGAACCCACAGCAGCATGCAATTCTCTCCACCAAGCCCTTTCTTAGGTGCTTCTACATTTTTACTTTAGAAGGCTCCCTCCTAAAAAACAGGAGCAAGACTTCCAGTGAACTTCATCTATCAATTTTTTTCTGCTCCGTTATGAGCACTTATCCTTTCCTTTATCCAATTTCCTATTTAATGAAGTTTTTCCCTAATGTCTAATTCTGAAAAGCCTCACTATTTTCACTCCCAAAAAGGGAGACTTGAAACAGAGGTGTGTTCTGCCAATCTGGCAGATACCAGTTTTGTTTTTAGAACCGTATCATTTGCAGTCGTACCTAATATCTTAAGAGAAATCCTACACCTCCTGGATCAGTACTGTACGAAGACCTTTTCATTTTCACATTCGCAGTTTCAGCACTGTCAAAAATTTTGCCTACTGCATAGTATTCCTGTAGAGAGGAATATACTTTACTGCTCTGGTAGTATGTGGGACAGCAGCACATGGAGTTTCTTGCAGGTGCCAGAGGTCCAGCATTACAGAGATCAGAAAGCCCTAAACCACCATCATCTCTAATATACAACAAATAAATCATGGCTTTTCTGACAAAAAAAGAACATAATTTCTAGACAGATTCTTTTGAAGAAAAACTTGTACCTGAGTGGGAGAAATATATATGTTTATATGTGTATTTTATGTACATATGTTTAAATACATTTATATATGTTCTTTACAAAAGATGGTCCTTACTTTCTGGCCAAATAGCCTCTGCAGCATGCTTGGAAGCCAATAATGACATCTGTGATCTTCAGGTCTCTCTCTTCTTCAAGATGAGCAAGGACTCCAGCTCTGAAGAACACTTTACTCTGTCCAATTCTGTAGAGGTTGGAATCCAGCTCCAATGCTTTGATCTAAAGTGAGAGAGAGAAGAATTCATGTCCTGCAAAGACTGCTTCATATGAAACATGACAAAACATATTTGTGTCTCACAGCTTTAAGGTATCTCTTCCCTACAGTAAGCACTCAGGCCAACCAATGTTGCTAGTTTCCAATACAGTTCTGTCCCAGTTAGAGGAGTTGGATCTCAGCCAAGCACAGCATGAAACAGAGGTAATCAGAGAGAAAATATGATAGAAAGCACTGTTTAATACACCACCACATCAAGTATTCAGAACTATAATGATGCTGTGAGGAACATATGCTTAGTCCAAAGAGCCCTTTCCTTTCTGAAAGGAAACACATAAGTTGATCCTTCCTATTTATTTCTTCACACTCCTAATCTTTATCAGAAAAAGGCACTCCAATTGACTTTCTCATCCTTTAAAGGATTTGCTGTCAACACTAACACTAGTGTAAGGGGAATAAGGTATATCCCTTTAAGACAAAGGGAATCCCTTACAGCCAAATTCAATCCAATCTGCCCTAGTCTTCAAGCTACAGAGGCCAAACTTTCCTTTAGAAGCAGACAATCCTGAATAAATTAATTTGAGCCTTCACTGAAAGCATCTGTCATCAGCAAACCATTACAAAAAAGTTTGTTGAAGCTCATACTTTAACCATGTGGTAAAGATAACATTAATGCTTCTACACATTTTGATTCCATGAAGACTGCTGGCAACTCAAAGTGTATGCATCTGTAGAAACAGAAAGATCCTCTTTGCCTAGGACTATTGAAGTCCATGCTAGTCAAAAGCCTCCATCTGTGAAGCCAGGAGAAAGGTTTTTGCACCCTCAGACCAAATGTTTAACTTCAGAATTTTGGTCTGTGAGTATAAGATGTATTTTTAACATGCACAACTCAGATTTCCAAACCACACCCCCAAAATATATTCAAGTAGAGTTTCTGGGGTGTCTTACCATCAGCACACAAGCTTGCTTTCCATCCATGAATCCTTTTGGAATTGCATTTGGAGTTAAGATTTCATACCTGAAAAAGAGAAAGCATTAGACTAGTCACACAAGTATAGCTGAAAACAAACAAAACCTAAAATCAGTAAAGCATTCCTTCCTATGCCATTCTGAGTTTGACAATTTACAGTCTTATTAGAAGAAAAAAACCTGTATCTCTAGACAGCAGAATATGAAGCAGCAGTCTTGGATGGGCTCCCTCTATGCCTCACCTTAACTACACACTTACTAGAAAAGTCAAAGGTGGTTTTGGGAGGCTTACGATGACCAGATGTGTTGCCTTTGAAAAGAGTGGCAATCCCACCACAATAAAATACTTCAGGTTTTGCAGTTTGCAAAGGTAAAGATTGCTTCAGATTCTTTTCTAGGCCTTACCTTTGTCTGAATTCCTGGAACACAACTCTGTTGGGGAAACCCTGACGACAAATACGGATTCCCTCCAGCACTCCATTACAGCGAAGCTGGTCAAGGACCAAGTGGGGATCTAGTTTTCCAGCCTGGTGACGAAAAGGCATATTTGATTAATACCAAGAAGCTTGTACAAAAGGGGTTTATCCCTTGCCTCCTCCTCTTTTTTGTAAAGCAGACAGTTCTCTCTTTTCCAGTTAGAAGCATTTGAAAGCTTTTATGCCAGCTTAAAAAGAACCAAAAGATCAGTCTCCAAGATTTCAGGAAGTATACAGTTATTTAAGATGACCTGAAATAGAGACTGGATGGAAACAACACCTTTTTAAAATCTCTTTCAAAACCTGACAAAAGATAGCAAACCCAGCTACATACCCCAGGAAGTTACTGTTGAAACTGTTTTTACCTTTTTTTCATGGTTGGGGATAATACAGCGGACGAAGTTAGGGTTGGTATTCCTCAAGGTAGCCATCAGTTTAGCTAGTTGTTCCTTATAGAGCTGTCCCACTGTTCGGAACATACCCTTCCTGGTTTTAAAGGCTCCTGGCAGTGCTGTATCTGACATACCGGCTACCTGATCCAGCCCAACAATACGGTCAACTAAAGAGAGCACAAGAGGGAGCGTTAAAATTCTACCACAAACGAAAGAAGCTTTGGAATGTACATAGAACATCTGGGTAGAACAGGATAAATGAGAGGAGCTGCAGGATCCTTTTTGCTTCATCTCTACACAGATGTTGACTCCTGTACAGATTTGTGCAGGGATAGGAGCAGGAAGGAAAAAAAAGCAACAGCTCACTACAGGAAGTGTGAGTGATGGAGTCAAACTTACTCCCAAACATATTCTACTGATGCTTTGGATGGCAGCTCTGGAAGAGCAATCTAGGAGTGAGTTTCAAATGCTTCTTCTTGCTTAGGTTACAGTGAACAATAACAAACCAAAAGTTCTAGCTGCTGGCCCAGCAGAGTCTGTTAACTAGAGTCTACAGCTAGTTAACTCTAACCCAGAAGAGGCCACAGTTAGAGAAAAAGCCCAGCTTCACTCTTGCATTACAGGCAGAGCTGCCATGACCGGTGATCAGAAGAAGCAAATCTACTTGTAAACTGAGCAAACATGGCGAAAGGCAACACGCAAACTAAACCTCAAGATACCACTGTTTGAGTTATTTTCAGAGTGCAAGTATTCTATGACAGAGACATATACAGTATCACTAGGAGAAAGTCAGAACTCCCTGCCCTAACAGTTTCTCCATTATGCCACAGTGACATCCAATCACTGATGAAGCTATCATCTTGATGGATGGACTCCACAGATCTTTTTTTCAATAGAAGCCAGTTAAACCTGAGAGTAGCAGGGGCAAGAAGAAACTAAATCATTACTTTTTCATATTGCTCTTCTACATGGAGATAAAGATACATCCACCCAACCAAAACCAACTGCAGCACTGTAAGTTTACATGCTCCCAATAGATTTTTAAGGGCTTTCAAGCTACTACTTCACTTTATCTTTAGTGGTTGGCTGATGCCTACACTCAGGCTCCCAATCATCACTTCAGGAAATATATCAACTTGTGCTCAACTGGCTTCTGATTAAAAAAAAACTGCTAAGAGAAACCCCTACAAAAGAAGAAACAAGAAAGGATGCTCTGACTTACAGCTAATATTAGTTTAGAACTGCTCAGTATTAGAGCAGCTGTTAGAATAGGGTCAAGGTTGTCCTACCAGAAAAAGGAGGTTATGTTACTAGGTGACATCACAGGGAAATCCACAGAAGAGTGTCCCAGATTACAGCTGGAACAATCTTCTTAAAAATCTTGAGCCCTGCGATCTACATCAAGATAGCAAAGAGGACAGTCACTTGCAACAGAAGATTCAGCTAAGAACAATGAGAATTTATAAGCTGTGGTTCAGCTGACATTTCAAGTCCAAAAGGAGCCACACACAGCAAAGGCCTTGTTAGGCACAACTTGCTGACAGCGATTTTTCATGCAGTACAAGTTCCTTTGCCAAACTAACTTTGCTGATAGTTTAAACTATCAGCAGCTGAAGTCAAATCCCAATACCAGAATAATGTTAAACTGGATTTGAATTTAAACGTAGTCACAGAAATCATCCTTCCAAATCCTGCAAGAAATACACCCTTACTAGCTCTGCATTCAAACAGCTTACAGGGATTTGCTTTTAGCTATTAGAGAAACCTTTAGCACCTGAGTATGCCCATATTTTATTTGTATCCACTTGCAAGGTGTTGTTTTAAAGTCCGTGAGGAGCCACTAGCACAAAGCAGAGGAAATGAACAAGAAAGACAAGCAGGTATGACAGAGGGACAAAGAGAAGTTAACGGAAGCATTTCTTGCATGGCTCTAGGATGCATTACACATGACACAACAGCTGGGTTTCTCAGTCACCTGGTTCTAGATGAAGAATAGGAAAGTGTTGATAGAAATAGGCTCTCTGAACGTTCTGCATCTCTGCAACAGACAGAGACGTCAAAGAAAACCTATCACAGAAAGTGACAGCAACAGTAAGACTCAAAAGCAGATAAAACTCAGAGAAGATAAGAGTAAAAATACTGAACAACACTGTGGAAATACACTAGCTGCAGGACTGAAAACACAGATTCAATCTCAGATCTTGCGTTTGACTGTTGCAGCTATGCAAGCTGTGGGGACATAATGGTATATTCATATTTTATCCTGGCATTCTTGGTTTCGAGAAGCAATTGCTATATATGTAGCAAGCTTAGCGTAAGTTGATGCAAGTGAACCTTTCTCTTGAGTTACAGAGAACCTTTAATGAGATACCATGATCTAAGCAAAGGATGTTCCAGATGGCGCTCATCTTGGTGGCTTAGTCTTCAGGAAAAAAGCAACACAGCTCATCACAGACTTTTGATGATCAAACAAGCTCTCCCACATAAACCAAGAGAAAACCCCAATGAGATTAAGTTTAATTACATACCATCTTTCCACAGCTCAGACACAAATTTATCCGATGACTGGTGGAGAAGAGTAGCAATGTTATCATTCAGTGGATCCATGTTCTTCATCAGCCATTCATCTGCTTTATAATCCACCTGGAGAAGATAAATACGTCAAGAAACTGGGGGGGGGCGGGGGGACAGGGGGTTCTGCAGCTCCAGATGCACTGAGGTCCTGCAAAGTCTATAAAAGTAGCACTGAGGTTACACAATCAACATCAGATCACCTGATCCTTCTTGGATTTGCTATCCACGCAAGCATACCTACAAATTTCAAACCCTAACAAACAGCTGCATGTTCTGTCAGTAAAGAGATTTGCAACGCTAGTTTGCTCCACCCAGAGTGTGACACAAGAAGCCAACTGCATCATCATTTTTCTTGATGAAGTCTGATGCAAGGTTTCTGAAAAGTACCTCCAATCTCACCAAGCCACAGAGAACAAATTTAAATTGGTGTCAACTTGACATTGTCAACTATTCATATATAACTTGCAGGAAAACCCCCTAGGCCACAACAAATGGAACAACTTTGTTAAATCTCTCACTGGTTTCCCATAGGCAGATGTTTTGGTAAGTACCCTTTCCTGAGTGGTGGTTACGCATTAGGAAATACAGCAGACATTTCAATGTTCACATTTTAGCTCTGAATTCTTTACCTTGCCAGCATAATGTATGATACAGAAGTCAGCTTTGTCTTTCAACTGTTTTGGCTTCTGAAATTTGGGGTGGGTGCCTTGTTCTTGTACAACTTTTTCCACAAAGCTTTTGTCTGTTGCTTTTGGGAACCAGCACTCTTCATCCAGCAGGGCCAGAATACCAGGAGGCCCAGCCTTAAAGATGGGAAACATCAAAACATTATTAAATATACAACTGCACCAATAATTAGGACATTTAGATGACTAGAAAGATAAAAAAAAAGGATACCTAAGTCTGATCTGCATTACATTCACCTGTGGTTTGGTATCAGCTCTACTAGCTCTATACCAATAAATAGTTAATAACTCTTCAAAATCCTCACCTGAATTTTGCAGATTTTTATGAGAATGTCTCTTCCATGACATTTGTCTAGGTTGGTTTACATGGAAAAAAATCTTTTAATAGAAGGAACACTCTCACACTGTTTGCCAGATATTCAGGTGTCTAAATGCAGAAGACTGTCAAAGAACATGTCCCAAACTGGTACTTACATCTACCATGAAATTCATCGTTTTCTGAGTTTCATTAGGGCAGAATGAAAGCAAGAGATAGTCACAGCTTCCCATCACACTTACAGTTAAGTGAGGAAGTTCTACACAAATTAAGACAATTTTGTGAGAGGAAAAGGTGGCTCACTAGACGTATTTTCATGCCATATTACCTACAGAACTGATACTAACAGATTTATTGGTGACATACTTCAAGGCAAAGAGGAAACTGTTCACTTCCGCTTCTAAGCATACCACAATGTCAGTAGAGGATTACAAAAGCTAGAAAGCTAGTTTCCAGTCTACAGGTAGAGGTTATGTCCTCAATGGCAAAATTAGTGCAGCCATTTCCTGCTGCTTGATGGCAGAACAACAAGCTTACCGGCTTCTCTATGAGGTCAATGCAGGGCTGCAGATCCAAGCCAAAGTCAATGAAATTCCACTCTATGCCCTCCCTCTGGTACTCCTCTTGCTCCAGAATGAACATGGTGTGGTTAAAGAGCTGCTGCAACTTTTCATTTGTGTAGTTAATGCACAACTGCTCAAAGGAGTTCAGCTGATGAAGAAAAAAGTAAAAAGATGTTTGAACAGTTGCTTTTGAAGACACACCTACTATACTCTTAGCAGGAAAAATCACACCTATAGTCAGGAATTTAAGCTAGTGTTCTCTGGGGGGTGGACAGCTCAATGTCAATAAATCTATTTGCTTATGAACTGCCTTTCCAGCCACATGCCACTTCATCACTGCTGCAATTCCGAGGGAAGTTCAAGCACTCTGCTCCTCAGACTTTGCAAAGAATGTTTAGTTACAAACAGCAGAAGAATTACTGCAGCTACTTCACTTGGGAACAGAAAAGACTCCAGTTCTCTCACAAACGCAGAGCTGGCAAGTCCTCTTCATAGGAAGAGGAAGCAACAGAAGCCTGAAGACAAATTCCTAAAAGCATGTGGACTGGAAAGTCCCTTTTTAATCCTCATATATAAAATCAGATGAAGGAAAATGAGGGGAATTTCTTCATCTTCAGATTTTTTCAAACTGTAAGGACAAGGTTAATAAATGACAGTGCATCTTCATGTTAGATCACACTAAATATAATGCAGCTGCTAAAGAGAATGGTCCACTTCTTCCATGTTTCAGTAATTCCTAGCAATGTATTTCCATTCCTCTCCTTTTCATGAGATCCAGAAACTATGAAACCAACCTTGATCGGAGGGGGAATGAAAAGAGTAAAGCTATTAATGAAATTGAAAACTAGGGCACAGAAAAGTTGATTTTCTTTTTTAAATTGGTCTAATTCATTTTGCAGCTGCACATGAGCTAGATCCAGTGTAACAGGTTGATAGGAGCTGCCTAGCTGGGATGATGACAGGACAGTTCTTTTCTGATGGCAGCTTGTTGTTGCTTCAGACTAAGTGTAATGCAAACGCACATTCTATAATTGTTTCATAGACATGATTTTGCCTAACAGCTCTCTGCTACCTACAGGGGGAGCTCCCACTTCCCCTCTTTTCCATCTCTCCCTCAACTTTCCCTTCAGCTCTTCCTTGCCTGCCTTTACCTTGCGTAAGTTTTTATGCTCAGAGTCCCCTTTGCAGACTGATTGAATTATAAAACATCCTAAGAAGATATTATTCATAGAGGCAAAGAGGAGAACAGTATAAGTGGTTGCAGCCAGTAGCAGAGGAGGAGAGAAGGAGCAAGTTCACTCCTTTTCTGCATCAGGGAGCTGCTGCTAAATCCATTTAGCTGTATGTGAAACCACACTCTGATCCTCGATTTTCAGGCTTCTTTGCAGAAAGGAGCATACATCAGTTAGAACTTATGCTGGATCTGATTTGGTATATATCCTGTCTTTGCCTTTTCTCAAAACTCATCAGCAGGAAGAAGAAACCATTTCTAACAATTTTTCATGACGGTAATAGGTTTCAGTGGGTCACCCCTTAAATGCTTTAGGACAGACTAATGTGACATAAAATTTTAAGTTCAGTGATGATCTAGTGATGACATTTTAAAGGACTTCTTTCATAGGTTAGCAAACTTTTAAGCTGTGAGCTATAAAGAATCAAGAACACCTGGAACTGTGAAATTAAAGTACTTCTAATACAGATACCAAAAAGGATGTAAACACCAAAACACACAGCAATGAGGTAATTTTTTTTCCAGAATACATCAAATACTATAAAATGAGCACTTATTAACTTATCTGACAGTTCACTCAGCAGAGATTTCTAGGAACAGAAGTGAAATATACACCTTATCCAAAACCAAATTATTTTTTCCAGTTCTAAAGCCATTTCCTTCAGCAGTTTTTGCTCCATGGTAAACTGTACCAAGTGCAAGGACCTGACATCTCCTTACCTCGAAGATCTCAAAGCCAGCAATGTCAAGGATTCCAATGAAGGATGCACCCTGGCGCTTGGTCTTATCCAGTGCCTTGTTGATCCGCATAACCAGCCACCGGAACATACGTTCATAAGTGGCTTTAGCCAGCGCTTCAATGGCAAAGTCAGCCTAAACAGAAAAAAAGACAAAAATCAGGGGTTATATTATATATCCAAAGAAAGGCACAGGTTATGCTGTTTTGCCATCTAATAGCCCAGCACAGTGACACTCCATAAACAAGAACGAAGAACCTGTCTTACTTAATTAGTGTGTGAAAGCCAAATTTCAGGATCCTGCCTGTTGGAGAAACCGTTGCCTGGTATTCAAGAAAGAAAAGTTATGACGACTCACCTCCAAAAACTATAGTAACACAGCATGTTTCATAGGCCCAAAGAAAGCAATTAAATTCTTTTGTAACTTGGGATTTCTGAAGCCAAATCCCTCCTTCTCATGCCAATACCCTTCCTGTGATGGCATAGAAATACTATGTGTAGTAAGAAATTAAGTACCAAAATTGAAAGGCAACATGGAAAGGCAGCCTGTGATTATTTCCAGACTTTGTGCTCTTCTTAAACCTTTCATGTTATGTGGACACGTTTATTTACGTTGAGAATAAGAACATGCTCATAAAGAAGCCAGGCAGTGAGTAAGCACAGAGGTTTTCCTCCGTTCAGGGGGTCACTAGCTCCTAGGTCAGGTTTCATTTTGAGCACAACCTGATTTACAAGTGTTACAAAACTTACAGTCAATTTGAAGGGTGAGCAGCAAATTCTCCCACCCTAGTAGCTGACCTACCCAGAAGTGCCATACAGAATGTACAATACAGAAGTGGTGCTTTTCGTATCACAGCAATTTGAAAATGTCACCTTTGCATATAGCATTGAAGGAAGTTTAGATTGGATATGAAGAAGAAATTCTTTACTGTAAGGGTGGTGAGGCACTGGAATGGGTTGCCCAGGGA
>JAOEHX010060202.1:2554-13110 GCA_025448015.1 Bolborhynchus lineola
CCCCATACCCCCCCCCCCCCCCCCCCAGGAGCAAAGGGGGGAAAAGAGAGGGGACTGAGTGAGCAAACTGTGTGATTTACTGCTTAAACCATGACAAACATCTAGTCTAGATCATGCTTTGCCAAGGAGGGTTGTGGCAGATGATCCTTAAGGTCCCTTCAAATTTGGTGTTCTATGACTTTATGAAACATTTACTTTACCTTTTTGAATCATACCTCACAGAATTATTTTCCTGTCAAAAACTGGAACTTGAAAACATAGTCTTGGCTTTTTAGTAGTAGCTAAAAAGCTGATGTAACACTAAAGACTGAAGGAAATAGAGAGCAGAATAGGAAACATGATTATGACACTGGATAAATTTATAGTACATTTGCAGCTGGACTAGTGTGTACAGTAATGAAAACTGGAGCAGAAATAATAATAATCATAAAAAAGGAAAAGATACATAAAAAGATAGAAATGATCAAATGTACAGAGCTTCTGTTGAGCAGTGAATAAATAGACTTTTCAAGACTTGGAAAGGTCTAATATAAAGATATGATAAAAAGCTAGAAACTCAATAAGTCTGTGGAGAAGAAGAACAGGAATAAGCTGTTCATTGACTCTGATGCAGAAACTAGGTGGCACTCAGTGCAACTACCAAGGGATAAATTCAGAATAAAAAACAGGAGAGACTTCTTTGGAGAACATGTGATTGAACTCTAAAGCAAATGTGGATCCTAGCAGCCTACAAAGCTTAAAATTATTGATCAAGAAAAAAAACTAAAAATAAAATTAAAAAAAAAAAAAAGTCATATTGTTCAGAATCACCAAATTGTGAATTGCTGAAGGCTGAGAGAATATTCTGAGGAAATATTGTTACAACCTGTTATACTTTGTCCTAGGCATAACCCATTGGCTAACTTAATATTATGGACAATATAAACTTCTACTCTGATGTAGTTATTCCTGCTTTTTATATTTCATGGACCTATTGAATAGAGATATATTTATCACTTGCTGAAATGTTTGCAGAACAGTAGGTATCAGTGCATGATAAAAAATCTGTCAGTTCTTTAAAAAAAAAAAGAAAACTCAGCCAGTGCTCTTTTAACTGAGTTCCTGGAGAATCTTGCCTTCTTGTAAAAGTAATCTAAAATAGCTTCAATGGGCTCTATATTCTCTTCCATCCCCCACCTCCTCCAAACTACAACTCCAGCTCTTCCCCAAAAAGCTCATAAAATCACAGCTCTTCATTATTTTTTTTTTTTAAGACAGTCAACCAAAATCATGTAAACCTTTGAAGTGTTACATTGCCTTCCCAATTATATTCCACATGAGTTCAGAAAGTATTTCTCTAATTGTGAGATTTGGTGCCATGTTTCATGATCTCATGCCTCACCTCCATCGTGGCTTTTCCTTTTCTTTTACTCCTGAAGAAACAAATTAATCATTGCATGAGAGAACACAACCTTCCTGAAGAAAAAAAGCACAAAACTGGTGAGAAAACCAGAAACATACCAAAAAAGCATCAGAGAATTTCCTTGACTGGTGATTTTATTTCTCATGGGAAAGAGAAAAATGAGGAATAGAATCTGAACACAGAATGTGGAAGGACCTACTGAAGTTATATATTTGAGTGAATTACCACATTTGAGAACAGTTTGAAATATTTTGAAGACTATTTCAGTAAAAACAAAGGCTACACTTTTCAACAACATTTATTTCCTCTTCTCCATTTAGACAGAGCTAAAAATCGGTACTCCAGTGACAACCCAGTGATTTTGGAGACAAACAAAGGTTTAAAAAAATATGCTGAAAGTGTTGTTCTGTCAATAATTTCCAGTTGGCAGTGTGCTACCTAGTTGCATGTGTCTTAACTGCTGCTTCACAAAACAGGTATTAGTATTTCTCTACACAACAAAAATATTATAAATATTTTGAAATTATAAGCTTTTATGTGTTCTGGTGATGAGTATGAGACATTTTTATATGATGTGAATTTTTTGGTTTAAGCAAACTCAATTGCTCTGTTTTTTTCTTTCATTATTTCTATCATTGCTATGTCCCATTTTCCACCGAGTATTTTTGGAAATGGGAGGCCAGTTACACCAGGCCAGAATTACCCTGATTAAAATTCGGAGAAGATCCTTAACTGCAGTGGTGTTTCTGCATTTATAGCAGAGTACATAACAATATTGAATTTAAGTATATTTTTAAATCCAAAACATATTACTTTGCAAACTAAGATGACCACAGAAAAATGAATCGATTAATTATGAACTGCACTGTATTCGACATTCATAGCCAAGTATTTTATTGGCTTCCAGAAGAACAAGTCTCCTCGTGTGAATAGAGTAAATAGGTTTTGGCCCAATCTAACACATTTTTAATTTTACCCTTTGTAAACTTAAGATATTCACACAAAAGGGAAAATGTTCTAAATAAAGACTTCCTATTGAGATTGAATTCTATTGTTCCGAGACATTGCAGCACATATTATCTCTTCCTACTGAGACTCCACTCTCTCTCCTACTGCATTTTCTAATTGAAATCTTTTTGTGGTAAAAAAAGTGACAATTCTGTGTTGTGCTTGTAATTTAAAATGTCAGCAAATTATGTCAGTAAGCAAGCTTCAGAAGGGAGTTTGCAGTGAATTTCCTATGAATTGAGTGATGTATAAGTGTTTGTTTATAACTCCTTTGGATTATCAGCCATTGAATTTCAGGGAGTAGCACTCTATTCTCAGAATCTGAAGAGAATGGGTCAGGAAGCAGTTTATGAAATTTTTCAGTTTGACATTTTGGAGTTGTGACTGCCTGCTGACTAAGACCTTATCTGGGGTATGATATTCACAACAATGTCACTGGCCATCTTGTGAGCCAGTCCTCTGATTAAAAAAAAAAAAAGAAACAAACCCCAAGTGCACTTCTAAAGTAGCTGAATGCAAAGCTATATTCCATGCACAGAAATGGTGGTCCTAATTTCATAAGGGAATGCAGCATACATAAACTGAAATTAGGGGCCAGTGAGGATATAAAACACTTTGTGTGTCACACTTTGCCTGTCAGATCACACAGCTATGACCTAATGAAATCTCTGAGTGCATAAGCAGGGGACAGCACTAGGACATCAATTACAGGTTTTATCTCTAAATATTTATACATAAGTAAATATTAATATAAGTAAATATTTATACATAAATATTTACCATGTATTTGCTTACTATGCATATAGGGCATACATATATATATGTGCATATACATATATATAGTATATAGTATAGATCTGGCCAATATTGAAATCTATTTGTGATAATTCCCATTAAAAGAATGGGTAAGGTAAACAAGGAAACATACAGACATTAGCTCGATGGATTTGGAGAGAAATGATGGTGAAAGCACCCCATCTATTTGTCTAGTCAAAATGAAGAGGTGTTTTGATTATAGTCCATAAATATTTTCACAGGGAGAAAATAAAAGTTTCATTAATTTAGCAGGAGAGGGCATAACAAAGACAGCTGGCAGGAAGATGAAGCCACACAAATTCAAATATAAAGTTTGATTTAATTGATAGTGTAGCTGACTCTCTATTAGAATACATGGTGAAGTGGTACCTGCTATAGCTCTTGTGTTTCAGATGAGAACAGTACTTCTCATTGTCATTGGTTCAGCAGTAGCAGTCATTTTTCTCCTTAGTAGCTGGTGCAGCACTGTGTTTTTGACTTTCGGCCTGGGAACAGCGCTGATAACACTGATGGTTTTAGTTACTGCTTAAAATGTTTTGGTCTGACCAAGGACTTTCTGAGTCTCATGCTCTGCCAGGGAGTAGGGGAAGTCAGGAGGAAGCAGAGAGGACACCTGACCCAAACTTACCAAAGAGGTATTCCATACCACAGCACATCATGCCCAGGATGAAAAAGAGGCAAAGACCAGGAAGGGTGGGAGTTTGCTGCTGAGTTGGGCTTGGTATCAATGGTGAGCAGTTGTATTCTCTTCCCTTGTATTTCTCTTGTCATTATTATTATTGGTGGTAGCAACAGTGTTTTGTATTTTATCTTAGTTACTAAACTGTTCTTATCTCAATCTGTGGGAGTTGCATTCTTTTGATTCTCCCTCCCATCCCTCTGGTTGCTGGGAGGGACGAAAGAGGGAGGAGCAGTGAGCGAACTGGGTGAGTTATAGTGGCTTAAACCATGACACTCATAAAGATAGTTTTTTATTACTGTATTTTGTGGAACTCAGTTCATTGTATCTCCAGATGTTTTAATTATCTGTTTCAGGCAAAAAGTTTTTTTTTCCCTTTCATTTCTGTGTAAAGTAATCCATTTGCAGCTGAGGGAAATATTGCATAGAGCCCACTTAGGTTTTCATATTTATGATCATTAGACATTTTCAAATTTATTTTATTTTTCTATTTAAATAAAAAATGATTTTATTTCACTTAATAGTTTCATCTTAGTATTTTTTGATAATATGAAAGTACATTATATTTCCATTTAAAGATGTTTTAAAAATAAAAAATTAATCAATGCTAAGACCTTTTTTTCTTCTCTATTTTATTTCCTCTTAATCATTCCTGTTTCAAACATGACTGAAAATCAGAACAAAATAAAAATGATTTGGCAGTATTTAACCATCTTCCTTTTTTCTGAAAAAGGGATTTGGCAAAAATATTTCTCATACTCTGAATTTATTAAAGTTATTGTTTAGTTTCAATTTGCTAAATTCAAGCTAGACAGAAATGTAATATCAAGAATTCAAGCTTTAAGTCTCCTTTGGTAAATGGAAGAGTTTGTACCAGGGGTATTATTGCAACCAAAAGAATGGGTGATCCCATTTCCAGAGATGACAATCTGTTCTGTAGAATTATCTAGTGCTCTGTTCCTCTGCTGTTACAGGTCAAGACTGGAAAAGGTTATGACTCTGCTTGTGGAAAGGCTCAGGTTGTATGTATCCATCTTGTCCAATAGATAGTCAGTCTTTCATCTTTTTTACTGGAAATCTCAGATCAGGTCACTTCTCTTTTCCTTCTTTTCTTCTGAGTTGCAGATCAATACAGCTGAGGGTTTTGTTTATGAAGTTACTTGTCAAATGGACTCCAGATAGTATTGAGGCACTAATGCCTTTTTAAAATTCCATTGTGTTATATTTAGTTAATAAACTTGTTTAGTTTACAATCAATACAGATGAAGGACTGTTTGTGTGATGCTTGCTAAGTGTTATGAAAAAAGATGCTGAGTGAGATAGAGGAACGGATATTTGGTACTCGTACCTTTGAGAAAAAAACATGAGTCAAAGTAACTTCCATCAGTAGAGGTAAATTTATCATTTCTCTTTCACTGTAGCATTAGAACCAAATTAAGTTGAACATAAATCTTGAAAATAAAAATGAAACCTAAAGCATTTTTCTGAAGTATTCTTTTACTATGTCTCAAAGCTAATGGGAGAAGTAATTACACAGTTTGCAAAAGACTCAGGAAAAAAAAAAAACAGGAGGTTATAGGAAAGAAGGATTATTAGATCTTACAAGTCTACTCGTGGAAGAGAAAAATGTCTTGTTTTCAGTGGAGTAACTGTATTCTCCTCAATTCATATTCAGCTGGGACCTCTGCCCACCTTCCTTTGGTCACACTGTGCACATAATTTGATTTAATATGAGAGAGAACTAAGACTGTGTATGAGAATTCTCTAAGTAAGTATAGGAAAACATTAACAAAAATTATAACTGCACATAATATACTTCAGCAAGTATTAGTTATCAAATTGACAGGTCAATCAAGGTCTTCGAGGTTTATGCCAACATTACTGCACACACTCCTGAGAAGATAATTTGAGCCATTAATATATTATCTTTGATGATTCCTTAATGCAAACACGTAAATTGCTAACACTGAACCACATTAATTAAACTACACCTTATTAATTACTTGTAGACTTCTAAAAAGGCAGTCAAATGTTGCACATTGTAATCTTTAATGTTGTAGTTTATAATCTTTAATTATGCCTTGTTATAGGAAATCCTATTATACTGCCATGATATCGTCTATAAATTGGCTGCTCAATTTAAATGACACAACAGTATTACATATCTTGTGCATTCTTTTCTGGATTTCAAAGTTTAGAAAGTTAGAATAGGCTAAAAGGAGAATTCATGATAGAAATTATTTCTTACTTGAAGAGCATTCTCTGTAGAAATACAGAAGATGTGAAAACACTGCACAGATCAGTTTCAGCCTGCTGTACCTAAGAATAGCCAGCTTTGCCACCTTTTTCCCTATTGCATAGTGAGAGTATATAAACTAAGAAGTTAATTCTAATACTACTAAAAAGCTACGTGTTCTACTTGCATGATGTACTTTGAGACCTCTACTGTTGGTTTTTTTTTCAATGCATAGGACATTTTATTATACTATACTATTTTACTATAAACATGAAGGACCTCTTTTTTTTTTCCCCAACTTTTTCAATATGCTAACAAGAATAATTTTCATTTCTTAGCTCATAATTTCTCCCTGCTTTAACCTTCATGTTCCTTCTCCCCATAGATTCTTTCAATACAGGTATGCAGTATAAACTTTGCAATGTTTAATTTAGAGTGCAACAACTAAATGACAGAGGTCTGTCACTGTTTTCTGTCTGAAAGAGGCAGTGCATACCTGGGAGACAGGAAATAATAAAAACGTCTACTAAGACTCAGTATCAACGCGTATTCCCAGGCTAATTTCTTTGTCCCAAGATGCGTTTTTTGCTTCTTATTCTCAAACAAAGGAAACCATATATTGGGTTTACCTTGCACATATATTTTGAAATTAGAAAGTATATTCAATTTTGTAGCAGATATTTACTTTTGCTTAGCTTGTATTTATGAAAGTACTAGCAACAGGGGTGATAATCAGATGAGAAAGTGGGAGACTGGGAGGTGCTCAAAATAAGAATTATTAGGTGGTACAGGAGATTAAAAGAGAAGGATTTTAGGCAGGAAAAAAGATGTCTTTCAATGGTTTGCTTGGACTTTTAGGCTGGTAGAAGAATGAGTTTCAGCAAAGAGCTTTGATTAGGGGGGAAAAAGGATGGCTATTAAAGTACAGCTAGAGAAACATTTTTATGACATGGTGGGACATAAAGGTCCCATGTAGAAAATAGTCATTACAAAATGATTGACTCTAATGAATTCATAAAAGAAAGGAAAAAAAAAAGTTGTGAAAAAAAGAGGGAAAAGTTAATTTTACCTTGCATTCTTAATTGAAAATTTAAAAGAAATCTTTCTGGTTCTTTGTGTTAGATTTCCTATTTTGTAGAACTTAAGCATTCACAAAGTTTTAAAGAGTTCTATAAGTTTTGACTGGTTTGTCTCTTTCTGAAATACAGAGTAGCATGACTGTCTAACATATGAATTGCAAGTAAAATTTGCTAGTAATGAACCAGGTTTCACTGAAGTTCACCAGACCTGAGTTTTGCAGAAGTGGTCATTATTTTTGAGATCTCCCTGAAGTATCTCATGGCTGCCTTCCTCCTTCAGAGGTAACAGCTTTGTTGGCGACAAGATTTCATTTCCAAGTTTTATTAAGCAGTATTTATGTTCCAATGTTAGTCAAAATATTTTTTTAGATTAGCAAAGATGCCTGTGGTACCCTTGAGATGATTTAACTCTTTCAAACTTATTGGCCAGAGTCTTCAAACCATAGAATCATGGAATGGTTTGGGTTGGAAGGGACCTAAAGGTCATCCAACCCTCCTGCCATATGCTGGAATACCTTCCAGTAGACCAGGTTGCTCAAAGGCCCATTACAATATACTGAGGATAAAGATTTCTTGTACAGACAAGAAAATGTACACACAAATGTAAATACTGGTTTTGGTAGTTTAAACAAAACAATAAATGGCCAAAATCAAAATTTCAGCAGTTGAGGACTCACACACACAAAAAAATAATTTAGCATTTGAAATATGATGTAATTTATTTCATGAACTAATACAAATAACAGAATCAGAAATAGCCCTGAGAAAATATACAATATGTAGCCATGTAGCTCTGTAATACAGTGCCACTGTGGCTTGATATTGGTTACAAGTTTTGCGCCGAGGTTGCTAGGCCTCAGGCCTGGGTTTGTCAGTCTTGTTCCATGTGAACTTTTCTTGACCCTTCAGCAGCTTTGTCTTACTTGTTTTAGCCATGGCAGAAATTTCTCTAGTTGACTAGGAGTCCATGGCTAATTTCTTTTACTTTTTAGCTGTGTGTATTACAGCCATACACAGTTTTATGCAGTTAGCAGTGTATACAGTTAGTTTTATGCAGGAAGTAGTAACAAGCAGTTGCAGGTAGAATAAAGCACTTGCTAGTCTATCACATATTAGTGTAGAGATGTACAGGTCTGGTATGACATTGAGAGCCCTCAGAAAACTCAGGGTGTGGCATGGAGGAGTACAGGCAGGGGGACATAAGACAAGGAAAAAAGAGTAGAAACTCAAAAATTTTAACTGATTTATTTTAATATTCTTTCTTTTTTTTTTTTTTTTTTGTTACAATTTTATCTGGGCTAATACTGATTAGACTTTCAAAGTTTTGGTTATTCCAACAGTACATTTTTATCTTTACTTAGACATAGAATGTGCTGCTTCTTTGCCCATGTACAACATTTTGAGCTTAACAATTACTCTAAAGGTCTGAGCTTGTAAATCACACTGAGCCGCATAACTAGTGTAATAACTACATGACTACTACATCACACATGCCATATGAAAAAAAACTTTACAATATAATCTAGTACTTTCAAAAGACTAATTTTTAGAGTTGTAAAACATTAATATTTTTGTCTAATCATAATAAAGATACTTTAACTTTAGTCCATTCTAAGCCAGTGGAAATTCCTCACTAGTTAAGTACTGAAGATAATGACAAGGAGAAAATATTTTTCAAGGTTTAAGTATAGGAAATTACTTCTTTTTGAAATATTTGCATTTCCTTCCTCTTCTTGATGAAAAACACCATGAAAACTTTAAATTTGGTAAATGCAAGTTCAGAGCAGTAAGTGTTCCTTTATCACAAGTATTTCCTTTGTATGCACTTAAAAAAACTGACTAGACCATGCTGAAACTCTTGCTGGAAATTACAATGAACACTGACTGATTCCTAACATTCTGTCTCTCTAGGGCCTGCTACAATGCTATACAAGTTGCTCCCTGAATATAGAGGCTATGATTATTTCCCAGTCCCTGTCAGCAGGGAAAGGGGGAGTTTAAGCATAAGTTAAGAGGAACTAATGCATTTGGGCATGGCATAGATGAAAGAATTTATGAATTTCACTCAGTCTTCTGATGGTCACTGTACTTCATGAGTGCTGAAACCTTGATTTTAGACAAACAGAGAAGCCAGGAGGGTATTTTAGCTGATTTTGGTACAAAAAATAGTGCACCTCTTCAAGGCCATAATCAAGCAGGTTCAGAATCAAAGTTTCTCCTTTTTTCTGAATGCTGATGGAGGAAGATCCCATATGGGTAATGTCCAGATTGCCACAATATTTGCTTAGCAGCAGTGCCTGTTAATTGCCTGGACAAGAGTCCAAACCTATTTAAGGTAACTTGCCTTAGCATGGCAGCACTTCGGAATTTTGCATAATGGTCTAAAGGTACAGAGAAGTATTCTTATATCCATTTTACAATCGGGTAACAGAAATACTGACATTTCACCAAAATAATGCACAGTATGCCAGAATATAAACTGAAATTAGACCTTTGTAAGTTCTCCATTAGCTTCTTTCGTGCTACTAGCAACTATTTTTCAAATCAGTATGCTTAGTTGCATTGACTATGGTGCCAGATTACAATGTCTCCAAAATCAAGATCTGTATCCACACACAAAAAAAAAAAAAAAGAGTAAAATGTGTAAAGAATGATGCACCTAATGCAGAGTATGGAAGAGCTGCTTCCTCTACTGAGCGGCAAATATAAATCAGATGATCCCAACCCATTGCTGACCCACTCAAAAAACTGATTTAATTCCATGTAAGTATTGATTAAGACATTTTTATATTATTTTGTGTTTTTCTAAACTGTGAGTTTTCAAGGAAGAAGAGATTATCCTTGCATGTTCCAGGGACTGCTTGGTTTATGGCACTAGATGAAGTGGAAATGAAGCAGGTTATGCTCAACACTAGCATTGTGTCTTGCCATGCAGAAGAGGTTATTAAATTATATGAAATAGCAATAAAAACTTTTATTCAGTATTAATAATCTAGACATGGAGAAATATTTTGACCATCATTTAACCCAGACCTGATTCAGTTATGCATGAGAAATTTACAGTTCACCTTTTTTTATTGGCCCACTACACTGGTTTTATTGCTTGGATGCATAACATTTGCATACGATTAACAGTAATCTAGAGTAGAGGATCAGTATATCCAGGCTTCTACTTAAGTCTGAAATTTTTGTCTTCTTTCTTTTCTTTTGCCATTTTGTTGTTTAGAAACCAGAATTGGGAAGTTTGGCTTCATCATGTTTTGTTCCTTTTGGTTTGCTTTAATATAATAAACCCAGAGTTTGGTTGTGTCATGGGTTCAGCAGTAGCAGTCATTT
>JAOEHX010060205.1:18635-28686 GCA_025448015.1 Bolborhynchus lineola
ATCCGGTACCCCCAGATCAGGGTCCAGGGACTGGGCTCCGGTGCTGCATTCTCCTCAGGTGACCTGAACGCAGGGGACACTATGTGGGTGCTGAGCAGGCAGAACTGATGGATGGGCTGCTTTCTGGGATGGTTTGTCACTGGTTTAGAACAAAGAAAGATGGTGACCTTGTAAGTGAGCAGCAGGTCTGCCCTTCACACAACACCCATGTTAATGCTCTTTTTCAGGCATAAGCACATGACTGACCTCAACTGAGTGGGCGAACTGTGTTTTTATTGCTATAAAATGATGCAGAGTTTACTGACAAGAGCAGATTGGGCAGCTGGTGGGGATTTTTGTCACAGGGAAGGTTCAGTGGTCAGTAAATGTTAATCCATGACTGTTTACAGAGTCACATTGTTGCTGCAGCCTGTTGTTTTCCCTGTGCAGGAGTCAAAAGCTGTATTTTAACACAACCTAATGGTTATTAGCTGACTTAAAAGGAGCACGCCTGAGAACTACAGCATTTAGGAGCTATGCAGTGTTTTTATTTATGTACATGTAATGCAAATCTATATACTTCATATATAAATACATTTTTATGTGGGGTATGCCCTACAGGATACAAAGGGGGCTGGTGATAGAGCCACATGAGATTTTACGATGTGGTTTGGTTTACTGGCAAAAAAAGCCCCACAATAGTACTTCAGAGACTTGGTTGTAAGCTTTCCCATTGAAATACCAAGTGACTGTATTAGTATTCTCCTCCTTTTAGTGTTAATTAACTCAAAGGAAAAAGACAGGAAGGCAGATAAGGTGTTGGGATGGTACTCCAGGTGTGACACACCAGTTATGGCTGCCCGCACTACCACAGTGGATGTATAAATGTGGGTAATAACTGGTTTACTTCCACTCTTAGCATGTCCAGTTTATGAGCTCGTGGGTCATCTATTACTTGGTAACCTAGAACTGGGGCTTCTGGAAAGCAAAGAATTAAAGGTGAAAGTTGGCCTTCCCCAAACCTCTAAGAATTTGATTGCAGACACAAGTCCTGGGAGTGCAGCACTCCAGACTGGGTCTGCAGAGGGTTCTGGATTTGTTGACTCTGCTTAGGATTTCTTGCCCCGTGACCTTGTAAGATGCTCGGGTCTCAGCTAGATCAAATCGGCTTTCAGCTTTTACAGCAATGTAAGCATGCAGACTGCTCAGAGAAGGTATGAGAGCTCAAGGGCTTAAAGACGTTTAATTGGTTTATGGAGCTAAACTCCTTAAAGAACTTAAGCTGCTGTGAAAAGGTAAGCTGGTTTAAATCCTCAGTTCTTCCTGCTGGAAGGCTAAGCCCAAATGCGCTGTAGGATGCCAGTTCTGGGCTTGGCTGCAAGTTGTCTGCTGTAAAGCAGCCAGACAGCCCTCTGGAGGGGATGGATTTCATGGGAGGCACAGAGGCTGCCTTGGTCAGGACATTGTGTTCACCAGTTACTCTGGACTAGTGAAAGAGCCTGAGAGGCTGATGAAAGAAGCTGTAATTTGGGCAGGTCTGAGGAGTGTTTTGCTTACCCTAGGAACCAGAAAGTGAGAGACCCATGAGAAATGGAAACCAACAGGTCTGTTAACATGTGGTGCCTTTGTTTCTACTTTGTTGGGGTTTGGCTTTTTTTAATTGTCTGGTTTTGGCTTCAGGTCTTGGCTCTCATTATGTCTTTTGCGATTAAAATGCCCACTATTTTCTCCATAGGAGAAAATATAAAGTCACTTCTCTTTTTAATAAGGTATGAGCGTTAGCAATTCAAGGTAGGCTCAATGAGCCGTTTTGTCCTTGGCTGTTAATTTTGTGCCACTTCCTTGCACTGAATCCAAGTCTTCATTCCCACTCTGCTCATTATTGGGAAGATGCTGGAACTGCTGTTCCAGCATCCATCTCAGCAAAGCCATATGGGAGATAAAGTCCCTTCCCTAGCCTGCCTTCTCTGCTCGTGCAGCCAGGATCCATCCCATCAGCCCTTTTGCCACAGTATTGCATGAAGATATTCACACAGATTCACTCTGTTATAGTTTGTGAATGCCCCTGAGATTTGGTGCTGTGGCAGTATTCAGGTCAGCACAGGAAAGAGGGTCTGTGCCCCAGCCCTTCCACCTGCCGAATGCAAGCTGGGTTTGCACATAACGTGGCATGAGCTCTATGAAGATGGATATAGTTGAAACGTGTTTGGGTTACTGAGCCATGTGCATTGCATGGTCTGCTACTTGCTGCACTGCCACTTTGAGTCATCTGTGGACTATGCTGCAGTTCTTGGGCATTTGTTTCCGGGTTATCAATAAAACTGGTGGATACACCCAGTCTTGGCCCTGCACAAACACATTCCCTGCCCACAAAAACTCTGTGCCCACAAAAATGCGCGGCTGATGTGCAGAGACCTCCCTTTCCTCCCAGGCCACTAAAGAACTTGTCAGATTTAATGTTTCAGATGTTGACAGTCTCAGCTGACAGCTGCAGCAGCAGCAAAGTGAGGGCACCTACCCACTGCTTTCCCAGAGATGCTGTACAGCACAGCGAGAGCACTGACAGACCCTCCCGAGGGCCGTGTTGCCTGTTACCAGCCTGAGCATGGTGCTACAGACATAACTGAAACTTGGCTGGAAGTTCTGTGCTGGTTATTAGTATACAAAGATAGCAAATGTTTAGATAGGACTGGCAAGGATACACAGGAAAAGGCATAGACTTATTCATGAGTTAGTGTTGGAAGAGGGCTCTGTTGCTCAAGGCTCATATGAGCTTCCCCTTGCCTTTCCCATCCAGCACTCTCTCACACACAAAAAAAATTAGGCAACCTCCCAAAGATGGGATACATTTCCCCTGAGGAAAACAGGGGGATTTAAAAGGCTCAGGCTCTGCACCGGGGCACCCAAGTATGTTTGAAATGTTCAAAGCTGACAAACTATGGAGATGAAAAGCAACTTGGAACTAAATAAAGATTGGAGTGAGAATAGAGGAGACGTCCCTGAAAATGTTTAATAGGTCACAGGGGGCAGGTTTTGTTCCAGAGGGCTGGATGTGGGCTCATAAATTACAGTTCCTCTTTTGCCTTTTTTTTTCCTTCCTGTAAGAAAAGGAGAAGCATTGGGGCTGGGAACCGCAGATGTGTAACTGGGCCTTGAGCAATGAGGTAGGCTTTGCTGTAGCTAAAGATAGGGTTAAAATTGTGTAATTTTGTGAGGCACAGGTTAGGTTTGCAACACGACCGAAAAAAATCAGTTGAATTTACTGCTCAGTCGGGGAATGTACCCGGACTGACAGATGCCACTGGAAAGATTAGAAAGGTAGAATTAAGTGGGTATTTTAAGTGCTCTGAAAGGCGGCCCTGCTTTTAGAGTTGTTGGGGTTGGGGTTTTCTTCTTTCCTTTGGGGAGGAAGAGAACAAAAACCCAAGCAACACGCTGCCCCCAAACCCTGCGCCCAAGGCTTTTATCGGCAATTCCTCCACAGCCAGGGTGATTCAGACACCAGTTCCTCCTTTGCTAACCACCACATTTCAGCGGTTTGGATAAAAGGGAACTGTGCTCTGAGTCAGCCAAGGTTAGTGTTTGCTTGGCAAAACCCAAAGCTATGCCTGCAAGATTTTCTCAAAGTCAAAAAGCTGCCACAACTGGTCTTGCTTTCACAGAAAAAGCATGTGCCACATGATATTTTGACTGATAAATTTAATGTGGCAGCGATTAAACTCTGCTGTGTTGGTTTTCTTTGTATTTGGGGTTTTTTTAGTGAGAAAGCTGCCTGTGAAGAGGCAGCAGCTATTTTTTCCCCATAATTGCATCTGTTTCAGAGAGCAGACAGATGTTGGGCTGAAATTCATTATGGCATTCATAAACCCTATTGGGATCTGATGACCTAGTAACATATAGCTACTGTTCTTGCAAAGCATTTAAAATGGTTGCCACTTTGAATGGAGAAATAACTTTGCAGAAGATGGGAGGGAAAGGGAAAAGTTATAGCTAGGCAGATGGCTGGACCACAGCAATATATAATAGTAACATGAGTTCAATTTATTGCAATAGATCATCTTGCTCTTAATTTTGCAGAATTGCTGGCCAGCTTTTTTGCACGGGTGGCATGCAGATAGTGCGTTGATATTCTGATGTTAGGCACAGAGTCAAAGTGAAATAGCTGATGATGCAGGAAAGGGAAGAAAAGCAAAGTAGAGAAAATTCTCACGGGGAGACAAGGTAATAGAAATGGCTTTGACACAAGGAAGCAGTTCCCTGTGTCACTCCTGTATTGCTGCACAAAAATCACAGTTGAGAATTAGGTTGGTGCTGGAACTGAGAGTCCAAAAGCCAGAAGTTCCAAATATCATCATTACATACAGCTTTTCTCCCTAAAGCGTTTGTGTGGCTGTTGTCAGGGATAGCAGGGACGTGCACTGCACTGACAGGAAATGGGAAACTTCCAGCAGCAGCACTCTGACTTGAGAAACCCCGAAGTGCTGTGCTGAAACAATGCTATGAAGTCATGGGTCATGCAGTGAAAGAGGGTTATCAGTGCTGGAAGGAGGGGGTTCCTCATGCTCCCTGGGCACAGTGCACTGGGACACGCTGGGCTCAGGCTTGCTTGCATGCCACTGGAAAGAAAATCTGTTTCTGCAAGACTCCCAGTGAGTGGCATTGGGACCAATGCAGGTTTTGTGGGCGAGGTGTACTTTAAGTTTTACCCTGGGAAATGAGGTGGACATCCTGGTTGTGATTATAGTGCTGAGAGGCACTTTTTCCAGCTTGCCTGTCCTCTCAGGAATCCTTTGGGAAGGAAGTTGTTTGGTCTCATTTTGGATATCCTGTGAAACTCAACTAGCACGGCTGCTGAGAACTGAAAAAAATGACCTAAGTTTTAAAGAGCTGAAAACTACTGTATGTGCTACCGAGTATTGCACAGGAAATTGCTGTTTTGGTTTGTTTGTCTGGATTTCTGGTATTCTCAGTTTACTCAAGGTACTAGCCCTGTCTCTCAATCCTAAATGCACAGATTCCATTTTAAATATGAATTTCTGACCCAGCCTTAACGTGTTTGGAATGATGTGGAATTTTCTTTAGTTCAAATGGGAGAAAGCATGAGAAATATTCAGAGCCTGATCCAACAATCTATTGAAAACAAAGACATCTTACTGTGATTTCCAGGCACTGCAGGGATGGGTCACAGAAATACTGAAGTTATGAAGTGGATTGGGCTAGTGGAGGGGTTGGCAGTTCATGTCTTAGCATCTCTTCACTAAATTGGAATGTAACTGGGTGTCCACAGCCTGAAACTGAGCTCTTTTCCCTGCAATATGAAGAATTTCTGCAGCAGCTGTGCTGTTATACTGCTGTTTTCCAAGGTGTGACCTGATGAAAGTGTTCCTTTTCTGTGTTCACTGTGTGACTGCCGCCAAGCCAGAATGAAGACATACCCAGGCTGTGTACAATCCTAGACTGGTTTTTAATGTGTAATCTTCTTCCTGACGGCCTAGCAAAGCCGCCCATGGTACTAAACCATGTTGTAATTGGAAATGGAAGGGGACAACTTTGAAGTTAATGGCTGGCCTAATAAAATCAAGATTTATTTATCTTTTGTAGTCTAGGACTTCATAAAAACCGTTGGTAACAATAAATTGCTTCCAGAATGATGCTGTAAACAGTAATGTATTCAAGCAGCAGCCAAAAGACTCTACTCATGGATGAATGTTGGGCTTAATACCATGCTGGCTGTTGGTACCCATTGACTCTCCTGTAATCAGCATTTAACAGTTGGTGATCATATGGCTCTGGTGCAACCAAGCAAGGACAAAATGGTTTCTGGAAGCATTAGCCAAAAGATTGGCCTTCCTTTTGAGCAATCCTGAGGGAACTCCTGGGAGGGAAGGGTGAAGTCTGAAGTTACATGCAGATCTCAAGGGGGTTTGTGTCACTTTGCTGTCTCTCAGCTAAGGGTTGTGCTCTAAAGAATCACTGAAGAGATGCCTAAAACCTCTAGTTCATATACAGAACAGAAGTCATGGGCAATTTTGTGATGGGTTTTTATTCCAGGAGAAAGATGCTGCTGTCTGAGAGTAAAACTGCATCAGCCCAGTAAGGTGCCCCTGGCATAGGCAGAATGCAGTTTCCTTACAGAAGGTAAGAAAACTTCCAGCAAAAATAAATCTCTTGAGGGATGCTTTGGTGCCAAGAAAAGCTGGTGTTCACAGGGATCAAGTTGGGATCTGGACCAAGCCTTTGCAGAGAGGAGTCCTACAGAAAGCTGGCATGCTGGGGTCAGGCTCTGGCTTTCTGTCGTGGAGCTGGGAGCAGGGGAATCAAGGAGCTCAAAGTGGATTTGCCTCTTACTTTTGTGGCAGCAAGCCTAACTTGAGCTTTGGGATTTCTGAGCTCCCTGTTGCAGACCTAGGATTTGAATCCCCAAAATGCTGGGAAATTTATGCAGAAGGCTGGCTCTGGAGTCACAGACGTGGCGTGAGCTCCTGGGCCTGGCTTATGCAGCTCAAGGAAGCTCAGCCACGGCCATGGAAGAGGAGGGATGAGTAGCATCAGGGGGATTATTTCAAAGAGAAGATACTCTGTGTCTGAGTATTTCTGGATGACGATTCCTCCAGTTTTACAGTTCAGAGTGCTACAAATTGTTTGCCCAGTTCAGAGTGCAACCACGTTTTAAGAAGCTGCTCATTTCCTGCTCCCTCATGAGTTATCTTCTTGGGTTGGGTTTTTTTGTCTCTGCCAGCTTCACACCTGTAGCTGAGACCCCAGGGTAAACAAAGCTAAAGGAAACAAGGCAGCATGTCAGTTCAAACCTCGACTTCAAACACTCTCCTCCTTTATCAAGTGTCACATCTGTCAGGGGCAATTACTATTAGCAATGTTGTTATGGACCCAAATCTGAGTTGGGGAAGGGGAAAAGGATGCAGACAGAAGAGCTCAGGATTAGCCCTGTACTTCTGGGGTACAATGGCATATCCTTTGCTGAAACAAAGGGAGTTCTTCTCCCTTCGTGCTTGCACTTCCCTTGTAACACAAAACATCCTTTGCATGCACATAGACATTTGACAGGACTTATGTTTAGGCCCATGGTTGCTGAATTTGGCTGCAGGGGTTTGATTACTGCTGTGGGAGAGGATCGCCGTAACAATAGCATTTAACTGTCTCTTGTGTTTGCTTGGGTTTGTTTTCAATGGAATTTAATCTTAAGGAATCCTGTTCACTTTTTATCGTTTAGAAGGTGAATGTTGTTTCTAGTTCATTAACAGCCAGGCTGCACTCAGGCATTGAATCCCTTATCTGTGGGAGTTGTTCTGCCACGTGGCTTCGTGCAGAAGAGCCAGGTGTGACAGCCCATTTGTGAATCAGCAGCAGCTCTATCTCTGCTGTTGCTGGTGCTTTAGGGAAGACTGGAGGAGGAACAGGTTATGAGGATGAAGGGGACACTTGGAGCATGGTTTCTGTAGAACCAGTCATCAGGCGGGTGATGAAGAGCTCGGGGTTTGTAAATCTGGTTCTATCCAAAAAGTAACTTTGTGCTGTTGGCATTTTGCTCTTCAACAGATCTGCTGTGACTATCAATGACCAAACCAGCTGTTGTTCTGTTAGAGCCACAAGGCCTTTATGGGGAAATACGTGCCGCTGCCTTCAGCAGCGAGGGGAGGACCGCCTACGAAGTTCTGCCCTCAGTGTTGCATGTGAGACTGGAGCGTCCACAGCAGCTTTGCCAGCAGCAGGGTTTAGTGGGGGAAAGGCAATGAAGGGTGGTGACAAAAGCAGGTACAGCATGAGATGCCTGGAGAAATACTACAAACTGGTTTATACTTCTTAAGCCAGATTTTTGTCTTATTTTGGGGGAGATCTTTCTGTCAGGTAGAGATTAATCCCCAGATTGGAGCACTCACCAGAGGCAAGCAAGGCAGGTAGGATTAATTTTGGCAGAGAGTCTAAGAGATGGAGTGAGAGAGAGGGTGTTTGGGAGGCAACAGCCAGGAGTTTCACACCAGTTCTCACCAGGGAAGCAGGAAGGAAGTGGAAAGTGGCAGGAGACAAAGGACAGCCTGAAGGTTAGAGAAGAGATAAAGAGGGATTGTGAGAAATAACACAAGCAAAAGGGCTAATGATGGATTTATGTGAGGCAGGAAGGCCATAATGGGGAGCAAAACTGCAGTTTAACTTTGTCAAAGGTTGTGTGAGGGCCAGAATTTTCCAAAGGCTGTCCAGGGGAGAGCAGGGCTGGGCTGGGCACAGAGGGGCTTGGGCTGGGCTGTGGCTGTGTGCAGACTGCTGCCCCGTTGTGCACAGCTGCCTTCAGCAATCCAACAAACCTGCGTTTTAATGCAGTGTTGGCCTGAAGTCCATTAGCAGTGCCTCGATGCACCGGCTACAGGCAGAGGGGGAGCGAAGAGCCATGGTCACTTTGAGCAGATAACATGCCCAGTGTGGGCTGCTTTAAAAGAGTACTTTCAAGTTGAATCATCAGTATTTCTTTCAAGGAAATTACCAAATGTCTTTGTTACAACACTGCCACTCAGCTGCTGGCATTGCATCCACTGTGGTGTGCTGATGGGCACCAAAGGTGCTTTGACCACTTGGTCTTAACTTCATGTCTGTGATTGTGAAAATACTGATTCAGAATTTTGTCTCTGTTGATGCTCTCTTTGAGGGAGGAACATCCCAGCCCTGAGCTCCTCAGGAATGTTTGAGGACTGTGTCTTGGGAATTTTTACAAGGACAAGTAGGGCTATGACAAGAGGGAATGGCTTTAAACTGACAGAGGGGAGATTGAGAAGAGGTATTAGGAAGAAGCTCTTCCCTGTGTGAGGGTACTGAGGCACTGGCACAGGGTTCTCAAAGAAGCTGTGGCTGCCCCATGCCTGGCAGTGTTCAAGGCCAGGTTTGGCAATCTGGTCTAGTGGAAGATGTCCTTGCCCATGGCAGGGGGTTGGAACAAGATGATCTTTAAGGTTCCTTCCAACCTAAACCAGTTTAGGATCCTATGAAACATAAGTTTCCACTGATTTTTTTTTTTTTTTTTTTTTTTTTTTTTTTTTTTTTGTGTTGTCTCTCAATCCCAGGCCCAAAAATATCCACAAGTCCTTCTATCCTGTTCCACACAGCTGCATGCTATGTTCTTTCTGTGCTTGTAATTACAGGGTGAAAGAGGCAGCAGAGCCCTGAGTGATGCTCTGCCCTCACAGAGCACTTTGGGCCGGGCTCCCTGTGCCTTGAGGGACTGCCACTTCTGTGGCCCATGCTGGCTGTGTGCTCAGTGCTGTGGGCAGTGCTGCTGTTCCCTCTGTAGGCTGTGTTTGTAGTGCCCACCAGTCACCAAAGGGCAAGGCTCCAGAGGTGTCTGTGTACCTCTGGTTTTGATGTGGCTTCCTCAGTGCTGCCTGGCAGAAAGGACCTGGGGGTGCTGATTGACAACTGCTAACTGACCCAGCTTGTGCCCAGGCAGCCAAGAAGGCCAAGGGCATCCTGGCCTGTATCAGCAATAGTGTGGCCAGGCAGGGCCAGGACAGTGATCATTGCCCTGTACTCGGCATTGGTGAGGCTGCACCTCGAATCCTGTGTTCAGCTCTGGGCACCTCACTGCAAGGGAGACACTGAGGTGCTGGAGTGGGTTCAGAGAAGGACAAAGAGGCTGACGAAGGGCCTGGAGCACAAGGATTATGAGGAATGGCTGAAGGAACCGGCTGAAGAGAAGGCTCAGGGGGGATGTTATTGCTCCCCAGGACTGCCTGGCAGGAGGTTGGAGTGAAGGGGGGATCTGTCTCTTCTCCCAAGCAACAAGTGATAGCGCAAGAGGAGAAGGCCTCAAGCCGCACCAGGGGAGGTCCGGATTGGATCCTGGGAGCAGTTCCTTCCCCGGGGTGCTCAGGCATTGGCAGAGGCTGCCCAGGGCAGTGCTGGAGTCACCGTCCCCGGAGGTGCTCCCACACCGCGCACACGAGCCCCTCGGGCCCGCGGCGGCCTGGGCAGCGCTGGGGATGGACGGAGGCGATGGTGCTGAAGCCGCTTTCCCCCGGGGCCGGTCCGGAGCCCCCGTGAGCTCCGCCAGCCCCGCGCGAGGCAG
>JAOEHX010060212.1:0-22857 GCA_025448015.1 Bolborhynchus lineola
GGAGTAAAGATTCTTCCCCCCCCACCCCCCCCTTAGTTGCTAAATGAACACTGAAGACATTTGGATTCGGAGCAGTAAGTAGCCCAGAGATTCTGTACTTCAAAGAAATGGATAGGCTGGCAAAGTCCCTGCAGTTTTAATCCTTCCTCACTCTGTCTGTATGGTCAGGGATTAATCTCCATACAATAGCTTTTTCCACCTAGGAACTAGAAATGCTATTCACCTGTCTCAGAGAAGTGTTCATGAGGATTAACAGGGGTCTGGGGCTTTTATATGACCTAGGTGTGAGGGGTTTTTTATGACCTAAGGCTGAGCAATACATGAAATAAAACTGGCATTACTATATGCTCCCATTTGAAATATTTTCATCAGAGCCATATTGGCACTAGATTGGATTTTTCCCTTCATGTTTTTCTTGCAATGAAGACTGAAGGGCTATAACATTGCCATGGCCCTGATGTATCCCTGAGCAAACAAGTTTGGTTGACTTATAGCCTCCCACTGGAGAATGCAACATGTTTGGTGAAATGGTGTCAAAAGTTTGGCAGGAAGGTCAGAGCCAAGTGGTTTGGTTTGATTAGCTTTCTTTTTGGTCTGGTCTGACTCTCATAGAGTGAAATAGATTTCTGGAAGAAGTTCTCTATCTTAATGCTTTTGAGTGAATAATTAGCATTGAAATGGCTGCCTATACACCTGGGAGCTCCTTCCCTTCCATGTGGCTGTTCAAACTATGTCTTGAACTTATACTGGGCCTGGCAAGGACAGAGACATTCCTCATACTGGGCCCACCAAGGACAGGCACATTCCTCCCTTTTCTATGTATTATAACTAGCACACTAAATGGATTCACACCCCACCTTCAAAAGGAGTGACAGCACACACACTGACCACATGCCAGCTTAGACTGAGACAGCAGGACTTGGGTGCATGTGGCAGCAGTCCAAGTTGGAAGATACATCTTCATGAAAGCAGAATTCACAGCCAGTACTCTTCTTCGAGTTGAGCCCTTAGAAGACCCTGCTGTTACTGAAATCCCAGGCTCTAATATCTTGTTGTGTGTTCAGGCAGGAAGAGAGGATTTCTGGTTTTCCACCTCAGTACAAGCATACAACAAACACAGACTTTTTAATGACTGAAAAACTTTGGGAGAAAGTGTTGCCTAACAAGCTGTCCCACATGGCCTCTGTGCAGCCACACAGCTGTGCCATGGGAGCAGGAGGATTGCTCACACTTTATTCCTGGGATCACTTCCATAATCCTTTAATTTCTTTCCTTTTAGAAAATATCCACTGCAAAAAAGCCTCTCCCTTCATGCAAATCCTAATGTTTTGCAGTAACAGTAATCTATAATGTAGATTTTATGAATCACTTATACAAATTACAGTGAAACCTCAGACCTGACTGTGGTTTAAAATAGACATAGGAATAACAGTATGACAGCAACACAATAAAAAAAACAACGGTGATAATAATAATGAACTGACAAAGAATATATTCACTAAGATTCGTTCTCTCTGCAAGTACTTGATAATGAAAAGGTATTTTTAGCTTGCAAATTCTTTAATATAAAACTGCCTTTATTCTTTATGGCTTTAGAAATATCAGTAAGGCTTACAGAATCCTGCAGTATTTTAAGACACAGAAAAATCATATTTTCTTCTGAGCCATCAGAAGAGTGCTTTTATATGAAAAGAGGTAGTTAGATTTGTGTTTTTCATTTTGTTGAAGATTCTGTACATTAACACAGTATCCTGCAGAGGAAAACATCTCTTTTTAATAATGCAGTGTATTAGAGGTCTCTTAAGAGGAAACTCCTGGCACAGAAGTTTCACTAGTAAGCAACCTGAGAAAGAACATATCTTTATTGTGGTGACTACAGTTAGGACTTTCCTTTTCTTGGACAATCTGAATCTCCTTGAGGGTTGTGTCTAACTGATCTGTGCTCAAACCAAAACACCAAATCTTGTTTATTCAACTTCTTTAGCCAATGCTGCTAAAAGACTTATGCAAATTATTTCATGTAAAAAGATTTCTTCTTCATGTATCACTCTAGATCAGAGCTGTCATTCTCCTGCCTCTCCCAGTGAAGCTTTTCAAAAAATTTTATTATTTTACCAACATAAATCAGCCAGGCCACTTGGTCTCAGGCTCACTTCTTCTCTGCTTCTCGACTGAGGGTCTTTTCATACAAAGGCAGGCAAATTCTCATGCAACAAGTGGCAGCATTCTGCAAATAGTCTTGAGCAAACACCCTCCCACATCCAAGCAACTGGAACTTTCAGAGGGCTTGAAAAATGCAATGCCTCTGACACTCCTCCCAGCTGTTGCTACCTTTCTCGTGTTTATGGGCCACGTGTGGCAAGAGGAACACAAGGATGATTTCCCATTTCCCACCAAACAGATATATTCCATAAATTTCTCTCAAGGATTAATCACTTTTTCCACTTTCCAAAAATGTTTTAGAATAATTCTTGATTGGAACTAAAAAAAGAATATAAATACCATTTTTACCCACAGATGTAAAAAAAAAAAAAAAATAAATTTAGAGATATCAATGACTGTGTATATACATTTACATTACTTTTGGTTCATTTTTAAAATTATTTGTGCTTATTAGCTCAGCTAAAAGAATACCATAGTGCTTTGAAATCACTCCTAATGTTTTAAAGATTCTTTCTCCCATTCAAATAATAGATATGTTTGAATTGTCGCCAAGCACAGATAGATGGGTTCATTAGGAAGAGCCAACAAGTACTTGGATGGGAGAGGTCAGATTAAAAAGAGTGGATGCCTTCACTTAGAGGCAGGAGCCTGAAGTTTGGCAATCCAATACTGGTGACAATGTAAACCTCTAAAACACAGGCACATATTAGGGGTAGAAACGCTCACGATAACAAGGTTGCCATGGTACATAGAGCAAATGTGTACTGGTAGTTGCTAATGGCATTTCTGCAACTCCCCTTCCTTTTGTTGCTTTATGTACTTTCCTATAGCTAAAACACAATAGAAAGATGTGGTTTAAGTATGAGACTTGATTAATAATATCTTCTCTCTCCAAAACTATTATTAGCCGCATGCACTAGCTAATTTTCATTATGGTTCAATGCTGCAAAGGATATAATAGCTCCTAACTACAACTGTGGGTGAGTAAACTGAGAAGACAATGCATACTGATCAGCATGGGATTCAGTTCTGGAAATTCATGCTTTTGATTCATGCAGTCAGATTCAGATATAGTAAGATTCATGTCATTTAACAGCAAGTGTCTGAGTTACAGATGTTTACTTCTTAGCTAATTTTCTTAGATGTGGGTGAAGAGAAATAGGCTTTTCAAGGGCTTGATCTTAATTTAGGTCCTTACTCTAGGATGAGATTAAATTATACCTGATCTATGCTCCTTGGGAGTGCATGCTTCAAAAAAAGCATGTGTTTGCCTGTGTTTATGAGATTAAATGTATCTTGTCACAGCCCCTCCATTTGCACGCATGAAGAAACCTATGCCAGACCATGTCTCCACTCGCTGATATGTGGTTGCCCATACCCTTTGTCAGCAGGCTGACTTTGCAGTAGACTTTGCCCAGGCATGGTTCTGGGACTCATATGGTCATGGGGATGTTGTCACTGGAAGGATTCAAATGGCGATAAGAGAAGCTTAGTGAAACAAAGGGAGTGAACCTGCATGAACGTGGGCATACCAGACCACTTGGACTAAGACCGTATGTATACTTCTGGCCAGTTTCATTTATGGGCCTAGGAGAGTCTGTTTATGTACTTGGATTTCTTGAAAACACATTTAAAATTGTAGCAGCTCTCCATCTGATTGAGTGTGATATGCTAAACACTACATCCCAGTGTGGGGGTATTTCAGATCATGCACATCCTTGGACAAGGAAAAAGGTGTTCCACCATTCTTTCTTGAACTGAGTGATGTGGAGTGCAGAGGCTGCCAGGTGCTTCATGATCAGCTTGACCAAATTCTCACATCTAAATCTAACTGTAGTTCCTGGGATCACTTCTAAACCCAACTTTAACATGTATGCAATGTCTACTACTTTCCTGTCCTCTGTAAAAGTGGCTGCTCCTTTTGTGACAAAATCAGCAGCTGAACTACTTCATGCATGAGCATCTGCAGAGGGGCCTGGGGGTAAAATATCCGGAGTGGGTGGTATAAGGCATGCAAGTATTGAGTTTCTTCTGTTCTCTGTTCTGTTGTCTCCTTATTCAGGACTACCTCACTGTGGCTATCAGGGAGCAGATGGGGGAACTGCTTGCTGTTCTGGTGGTTAAAACTGAGGCAGAAACCCATTCTCATTCTCATCAATCTCCTTTTATTTAGTTGCTCCTTTCTGGCTACTGGACTCATGAATTCTACATGGGCTTCTTGCTTCATCTAATTGTTATTTTTCTTGTAATAGAAGATGTTCGGACCTCCTAGATTTTTTTTTTTTTTTTTTAATAAATATCTTATTTTCCACAGCTCTATTTAAGATCTGATCCTGGAAAGTTCAGATGGGTGCCACCTGCTGTAGCATCCATTAATCATTACTGTTTGTCTGTCTCAAGTTCCTTGGTGCTAAGTGATGATAGCCAAAGTAAATATAAAATGGAACTGGAGAAGTAGAACACACTGTAGTATTTGTCAGTTTCATCTCTTGGAGATTACTCTGTCATCAGTCATTACAAGTAAGAGCATTTTTTTCTTTTGTTTTGTTGTCTTCCTAGTCATAGAATCATAGAATAGTTAGGGTTGGAAAGGACCTTAAGATCATCGAGTCCCCATATCATAAAGGGCTTTAACCCATGACAAACCCAAACATTTACGTTTCAGCCAGTTATGACCATTTTCAATTGTTTTCAAGGTAGTGCACACACTGAACTGCTTGACAGGAAGTCTGTACAATAAGCCTATTTCAAATAAGTGTTTTACACTTGTATGTTTTCAGAGGATAGTGCTTCTTGCTGTCCTATCTGTGCCAGGAGACCACATAAAAAGCTGTATCATGATCCATTCCTTATTGATTCTGTCCTCTGAGACTATTCCAGATATGAGGCTTGAGTTTATGCTAATTCAAGATAGAATGAAAATGTGTGCCTTTTGAAGTTGATGGCAAAGCTCCTGTTGATGTCAGAAGGGCCAAGATTTCACCCAAAGAAATTTGGCATCAGCTTCACTGGGGAAGCATCAATACGGACTGCTCCAATAACATTCTTACTTTGTCAGTGCCAAAGCATCCACCCACTCTATGTCCAAACAGCAGAAAAGTCCAGATGGTGTTACATCACACTGACACCTAGATCCATTTTAAAAGAGTTTTAGAGCCAAATCTGATCAATATATTTAAAATGCTTGAATAAATTTTCTGTAAGGCTCCAGTAGGTAGTTCCTAGGATAGATGCCACAGTTAACAGGATACGAATAACAATTATCCTCAGCTGAAGGAACTGGCCAAGGGTTCACTAGGATCCCTCCCTCTATATCTGAGTGACAGTCATCACAAATAAACAGAATTGGAGAGACTAGCATCCATATCTCAGAAGGAAGGTCTTCCCCTTTTCACTTCATCACATTGTATTATTCAAGAGTATATCCTGTAAGTGTCTGGTTTTCTGAATAGGAGAAAGACTGCTCCTAAAGAAGCTAGGGCCTGGCTGATCCTCTTTCTGGGCAGAAGCAGAAAGACAAACTTAAGGAAGTCACTGGCTAGCAATAAGCAGCTTTGCATCCTCTGTCTTCTTCAAACAAGGTTTAAGAGTAGACCAAGGGAATTTTAATCAGAAACTAAAGGATGGGAAATTCTAGATACCGGTTTAGCTTTCTCCCACTGTTCTTGTCTTTGGAGGAAAATGGATATTGACCTGAGTAGAAGGATAAGTCTGGAGAGATTTTAGACCAGTGTTGTTTTTTGTTTTGATTTGTTGGTTGATGAAATATAGAAATAGATTACAATTAAACTAAAATTGATTGGAGCTGAATGTGGGATTCTAAAACATACAAATGAACAGCCTTTCTCTTAAAATCTGTAGTACTTAATGAAAACCTAGCTGTATCTTTTTTCAATCTTATATAATTTTATACTAAAATAGAAGAAAATGTAGAGATCTTGCTGGAGCTTTCTTTCAACTTGTATAACTGACAATAATGAACTTCACAGACCAGATCCTGCTTTAACTGAGCAAATCCAGAACAATTCCATTTAGTCTGATAAATTTGTTTCTAAGAAGAGCAGCACCTGACCTTCCAGTGCCAGTGTTTAAACTGTGTGACATTAAAGCAAATTCAAACTCCACTGAAAGTTACAATATTACTGGAAATTTTCCATATCTTTTATTGTCTATGTGCAAAATAGATCACTGTGCTCCCAACAGTTAATAATCTTTTTTTAGTAAGAATGATTTGCACATAGTTAAAGACTTTAATCACTTTTTGAAAGTAAACCATAATATCTACTGTTAAGATGTGATGTGTGCTACGTATGTTCATATTTGCATGTTCAATCTATTGCAGCCATGGTGCTTTTAATATTTTTTGAACCATCCTTGGCATCTTTTTGTAGCATTCATGGCCAGGGGAGGTTGAGAGTCTCTTGTTGGCTAAAGCAATACATCTTTCATCCTTGGATCCTGGCCAGAGGCTACATAGCCTTGTGATTAATGTTAGCTGCATATTTAGAAGGTAGAAAATTCCCCTTCTGCTGATCTTGTACTGCTAACTTTTTTCCATCTCTTGCTGCTGATTGTGGTTTTGCATTTTTTCTGAAACAAAAATGCTTAGAAATATCACCAAGTATTTAATAGAGTCAAATTATTGTAAATAGAAAGATAGGGCTGTCACTTTATCACATTATGGAAACAGAGGAGCCCTGTCATACACAAAAGAGGCATTTCGCTTACAGTTTTGAAGCAAGTTGCAGAAACAAGCAACAATTTTTCCATGTTTTATCTCTCAGATTTTTGCTAATGAGCAAAAACTCTTTAAAAAAATTCCCACTCCTGTAAAATCAAACGTTGGACGCTAAGGAAGAGAGAGTGACAAAATTGTTATCATAGATACTGGCCTGAGAGTTGGGCTTGTTCAGCCTGGAGAAGAGAAGGTTCCAGGGAGACATTATTGTCACCTTCCGGTACATAAAGAGGGCTTAAAAGAAACCCGAAGAGGGACTTTTTAAAAGGATATGTAGTGACAAGACAAAGAGGAATGGCTTTAAACTGACAGGGGGCAGATTTAGATTAGATATTAGGAAGAAATTCTTTACTATGAGGGTGGAGAGGCACTGGAACAGGTTGCCCAGGGAAGCTGTGGATGCCCCATCCCAAGTGGTGTTCAAGGCCAGGTTGGACGGGGCTTGGAGCAACCTGGTATAGTGGAAGGAGTTCCTGCATGTGGCACGGGTGTGGAACTTCATGATCTCTAAGGTCCCTTCTAATCCAGACCTCTCTACAATTCTGTGATACACTCAGAGCTGTATCTGAGCATTTAGTATACCATTTCATTTTTACCAGTAGCCCCAGGTACCACCAGACATTGACTTGATCTTGCATTGCAGCTATCTACAGATACTTCACTGACTATGAAGGGAGCACTGAAGGACTAGCACAAAGATGGACATCTACATTATACATCTGCAGTCTGGTGAGATGGTGAGGTAATTCTCACATGACCTCTTCACTTTTACACTTGTAGGTCTTTTGCACGTACAGTTTTTACTGGATAGCAATGCAGACATCGGTGTCCAGCTCTGACTTTGATTATGGACTCAACATTAGGTTTAACAGGTCAGGAATGTCTGCACAAGAACATCTGTGCTGTTAATGGATACCACACTCCTTCAGCCATCTTCAGCCCTACCAACTCACCCTCCCAAGCAGTGTTGAGTCACATCTCAGGATACATTACAGACCAAAGATTGTTCCCAACAGGTGGAGTGGATAGAACCTTCTGTTTTGGAAGAGGAAGAGATTGTAATTATGTGAATATCAAAGGTGTCATCCCCTTGGTCCCATGACTGTATCTTGCTACCCTGTTTTCTTTGCTAGCATAGATGTAGCCCAGGTGTCTTCTCCTGTAAATATAAATGTAGTTATTTGGTTCAGTGACAGTTCTTTTCTAACACAGTGTTTTATTCATTACATTTTATCTGGTTAAATACTTCTTTTCCTAACTTGGGTTCTTGTTTTCGTATGTAAAATGTTTTGGATTAGGTATAAATTTGCTGACATCTCTGTAGGAGGTAGTAAATTGATGATGTTAAATATCAAGACTATTATTTTTGCTTATGGAACATTGTCTAATGTCTATTGCAGAAGAGCAGCAATATTTTTCTGTAGGAGTATGCTTTTGATAAGCACCATGGCGGTTTATTTTTCAGTATGGCATCTGCCTCTTTTATTTCTTCCATTGAGTTTATATAGCATATGCACAAGAATGATTAATCTATATTCAGTGTTTTGAGGGAAAGCAGGTGTATTTGTTTTCTCACTTGTTTTTTACCTCTACCTTTCTGAAAATTTACTCATTCATAGATGGGAGGTCTTTAGAATCTCACTTTTTACTGGTTACTATTTATCCTTTTTTTTCCAATGTCTTCCATAAAAATTCAGGATCAGAAAAGTGGATTGAAAGTAAGTAGATTTTCTGTCTATCAGCATCTTAAAACCCTAGATCTGGACCACTGTATTATTTTTCCAAAAATCTCAGAAGCTCCTTCCAGGGCCTTGAAGATGAACTGAAAATCTGAAATTCTTGGAATGAATGACAGAGGGTCAGAGAAATACTGAGCTGAAGCCAAATCGTTGTCAAACCATGTGGGTCTGTGCTAGATCTGGGCCACGTTAACAATGCTTGATAAGTTAGACATGCTCTGAATAGTAAATTCCGAAACTATTTTAGTCTGTCAAACCAGTCGCTGTCTTGGGCACAAAATCCAGCATTAGTACTTCACATTTGATAAGTCAACTCCCATAAGTATAGTCTCAAGCTCTCAGTAATGTGTCTCAGTGCAAAACCTGTGCTGTAATTGCAGAGTGTCTTTTCTTGGTACACATCTTGACCTGCAGGGTAGCTGAGTATCCTCCATATTTCTCTCTCTGACTGTTTGTTAGAGCAATTTAATACAATGCTGCAAGCACTACCTGGATATTGAATTTAAGTAGGTCAACTTCTCTGAAAAAGCTGCAGAGTTCTCTAGTGGTTGGAAGCAATAATCACTATTCATGAGCCTTGCAGTATCACTCAAAGGCCTTGTTTAGATCAGAGACATCTATTGTGCTAGCTACTCTACAAAGACATAAAAAGCACCTCTCCAAAAGACTTAGCAACCAGAATTTAGAGTAGGCAAAGTAATGGAAGTAACAGGGGAAAGAGAGAAAAAGAAATAGTGAGCAGCTTGAAACATCACTTAGTAGAATATTTTAAATGTATTGCCTTTATTCACTTTTTGTGATGTAATGTGTGAAGCAAAATTGTACTGATACAATGAACCTTTTGTGGAGTGCAGTACCTGGAAAACAAGTATTATTATCTGTGATTTCTTGATCTTGGTGGGTACAGGTCTTTCCTGGTGGTGGTTTGTGACTCCCTACCCTTTAAGCATAGCACCTAATCCCCTCCCCAGGTGAGGCAGGGATCCAAGGCTCTTTCCCTCATGAGGAAAAGGCAGCAGGTAAGGGGAAATGTATCAGTGGCTCATTTCTTCCATAATGTGCCTGACTTGTTGGAACAGGAAGATGATAAAGACCTATGGAAGGACATCCCTGTTCCTCTTAATGATTCTGGGCAGTTCATATAACCTAGATGCACAAAGTCTCCAAACTACTTTAATTTGTGACCACCTCCTTAGTATTGTCTTCAGTCAACACAATGAGGATGGATGTGATGACAGTGAACAATGCTTCTCAAAACTAGCCATATAGGCAGCTCATACATTAAAGAAGCTGTGAAAACTTGGAAACAATGCAGAGAATAGTGATAACTTTTGAGGAATAGAGAAATACCTTATGATGAAAGAAGCAAGGGCATCCCTTTGCTCATTACATGCAACACCAAGAGGCAACCTACATACTAATATGACAAGAAAATATTCAAGTTATGTTTATTTTTCTTAACCTGTCAGAGAAAAATGTGATAAAAACAAATGTGAGTCAGTTAATGACAATCAAATTCAAGTTAGGAGTAAAATGTGAATTTTCAGCAGCAAAATTATTAACTGCTAGGACAAACTAACAGGGAAACATCTGCCTTAGACTTCAAAAAAGGCTGTTTTGGTCCAAAGCAAGCCTCAGGGAGATTGTGTGGTGGACTTCCCATGGGAGGGGGAGTAAGGGACAATTATACATTAATCAGAAAGTTTAGCCACATCATCTCCTAGGTTCCCTCCAGCCTCACAGTCTAAGGGTCTGGCAAGGTTTTCTGCCACAGGGAAGACAACGGCTCGTTTGAGGGGAGGGAGTCCAATCTGTACTGAAAGTGTTCTTAAGTGCCCATGATATTCAGGGTTATGTTATGTACAACATGTTCTCTTCATCCTCAGTGGCACAAAGGGAGCAGGAATGTTCTCTTCATCCTCAGTGGCACAAAGGGAGCAGGAAAGAACAGGATGGCAAGAACTTTTCTGAGGGTGATAGTTGTGCTAAAGGAGCGGGTACAATTTCAGTGGTTTTATTTTTGATTTACAAGATGGTAAGGACTTATATTTAAAGAATGTTCCCCTATGTGCATGAAAACTATATATAGCAGAAATTTGGGGGGTATCAGATGTTTCTATGGCACATCTGATCCCATTCTGGGTCATACCAGTCTAAGACTCGAGTACTAAGGAGTAATTCCAGACCTGTGTTTCGAAAAGCATAGTTGCCTTTCTGCATTTCGAGTCCTGAGCCCATGCAAAGCAACAAGTTCAAATCATGTGTGGTGTAGCCTGATTGCTGAACAAAACAAAACAAAAACCCCCATAATCATTGCCAAAAGCATTTTCCAGTATATATTTGATGCATTGTAGAATGGAACCTCTGCCAATAATACCTAGCATAAGGAGAAAGTGATATAAATGTCTCACAACAGCTATAAAGATGAAGCACTGTGCAATAAAGACCAGAACTGTGTTGAGCAAGCCAGCTGAGAGCAGCCCACAAAGGAAGCAAGTGAGAGATCATCTCTTGTCATTCATGAAATTGTGCTCTAAATCAGATATGGAGGGTGGCAGGGGAGTCCATTGCAAGGTGTTTGCAAATGCACTGAGGGGGAGTATCTTAAAATTGTGAGAGATAAAATTGAAGTGATGTTTTGAGGCAAAAGAAAGCATTGAGAGTTCCTGCAAACTCAGCAATTGACCTGGGTTGTGGCTGGGAGGGAGGGGATGAATATTATCTTGATTTAAGAATTTCTTTCATGTTTGTTTTCTTGATAGTATTCCCTGAAGTAATGAAATTAAATAGTTCAGCTTTCATAGGAGATGAAAGTAGAATCATGTTCTTTCCTTCTGTACTGACGGACACTCTCCACTAGGATTCAGATCAATTTAGGATGCTTGCAGCTGAAGTTCTTCTTTTCAGAGCATCTCATATTCTGCACTGCTGCACATGAAGCCCTACCACACATCTGTGAGGCACCAGATAAAATAGCATTACCCACATTTCTCTGACACTGGGTGAGACAGATAGAGGGAAAAGCTTTATCATGGCCTCAAGATCAGCAAATATAAGAAAGGGACTGGGGTATCAGAGCTTCCTATTCTCAACCATAAAATAAACCCCAATAAATATGACCTAGAAGACCCTCTTACAGGTTGGGAGCAGAACCATACAATGATCAATGGACAGTATTTTTAATGGTTCACTGTCAGGAAGGATGATCAGGGCTCTGCATTGAACTATCTCAGGAGTTGCTCAAAGGTTTCACTAGTGACCTGTATAATGGACTATAAAATAGGACTGTGACATTTTGTAGATGAGCCAAGAAGGGCTGCAAAATTTTTTGGAAGATCTTAATATTAAAAAAATCCTGACAATTATGTTTGAAGAGATCAAATAAATGGAATGGATGAATTGCAGTAAGGACAAGTGTCACTCAAGCAATAAAAGGAGCAAATCCTGAAACAGGAAAAGCAGGCAGTTTTCCTTGCAGAAAGTTCTGAGCATTCTAAAGAAATGAAGCTGAGGCTGAATCAACAGCAGGATGATTGCTACAAAAAACAACTACAATCCCAGGAGCTCCAAAGTACAGAGGATCCTGAAAAGCAGATGGAAAAGAAGTACAACTGCAACCTGGTTTGTGTCCACACTTAAATTTAATTCAAAATTATTATTATATTTAGAGTAGAGAATCTACTTACATTTCTCAGGCGATGGAGCTGAAAACACAGCCATTAAGTATCACGCTAAGGAAGGATGAGTTTACTTGATCCTTCTGTGGGTGAAGCATGGGAGAGCCATGGATCTGCTGGGAAATGTAAGAGCAGCCTTTGCGGCTGAGATACCCATCTGTGCCACATGCCACCTTTTCATGCCAGCCCCTGCTTTTAATTTTTTTAAATGCTTAAGATCCTTTTTTTTCTTTCCTCTAGCAAAACATGGCTTCCCTGGAAGCACCTTCCCTGGAATTTAGTACTGAAAGGGATTAGATTTAATCTTAGCTACTGTTTAAAAACATAATTGTTTTGTATACCAAGAACCAACTGTACAGTAAACTCCCTGTTGCAGAACATGGAAAGAACTGCACAGTCATTTTAATGGACTCTTTTCTCTGACATGCTACCAGAACAGAGGAGACCTTTAATTCATCATGTCAAAAGCTTCTTCCAAATTGTACTGAAATAGAATCTCAGTCTACACCAGGCATATGTTCCAGCAAGGCTTCATCCTCCCAGCTGAGCCTCTGTTATTTAAAGCATGAGATTTTTGTCTTCTCAAAAACTTCAGCTGAATTTGCTGCAGCGTGGTATAATTAAAACCCTTGTTTGGGAGAGGGTGAACTAACTTTTGCTAGCTGGCACACAAATAAGATAATGGTTCTGTTCCAAAAGCTACTGTAGATCCCCTTGAAAACTTGTCTTTTATTGCCTGAGATACATTCCTTGTGGTTATTTCTGACATATGTACAGTACAATCATCAAAAATGTGAGAAGCATGTGGTAGAATTGGCAAAATCTTGCTTTTCGAGACAGTCACTGGACATTCTGCCTTCAGCCAAATGAAGAAGAATATGCCACATTAGAATTACTATCAAGGAATTATAGTTTACTTAATGGATTTTCTTCATGCTTTAAACAGTTTGCAGCCTTGGGTAGTATAGGCAAGACACAGGGTCGAGTATTAATTCACAAGATGTTAAAGTAGGTTTGTTTTCCTCCATTTCAACAGTGCTACAACTTGAGCCAAACCTGTTTATGGGGATGTGATGGTGGCAGGAGGCCCAGCGCTGATATTCAGCTAAGCAAAGCAGACTTCTGCCCATATCTTGACACCACATATGTGAATTGTCAAAACCATACTTTAAAGCGAAACAATTCCTCTGCTTTCACACTTTCTGGCTTCACTGGATTGAGAAAATCGCTGAAGTTGCCAACTCCAGTCTGGCAAAGTTAATCAACTTTGCATTGGAGTGAGAAAATCTGACAGCATGAATTTTCAAAGGCATGAGTGTATATATATAGGAAAGCTTAGGAGAAGTTCTTGTTTTCAAAAAATTAATTTCCAAAGCTTGTTTAGTGGCATTTCTTTTCTATAACATGATGGATTCTACTTTCAGGAGCTTTTGTCTTTATGTGTTAATCCCAGGCTACTGAGCAGGCTGCTGTATATGCTATTGTGTGTGAGAGGCAAAATACCCTGAAGCTAAGAGACAAATTTTAGTGGCACTGGATGACCCTGCAGGTACGTTTATGTTTTGCAACTTTTTTTAGTCTTTTCAAATCTGTTGTCAGGAAGTTAATGCTGATATCAAAGGGATAGAAAAAAGAATTCAGTCATTTCAAATCTGGGACCAAAAGCAGACTTTGGCTGTCTGGATGGACTGGTGACCAGAATACAGCACCTTACCATTTAAAGTAAACATCTTGAAGCCAACAAATTATAATTACAATGAAATAGCTGCATGCGGATGATGAGACTTTCTTGCTACTTAATGCACTTCTGTAACAGCCAGTTGCAGAAATGCAGTAAGTGCAAAAGCAGAGCCCTTATGCCATGTAACTGTGTGTGATACTTCTGTAGGGTTGGAAAAGTTTTCTCAATGGGATTCCCAGAATTCTTCAACACAGATCAGACCAGGTACAGTCTGAGTTTGTTAATTCAATAGAAAAATGAGCATGGAATTTCTGTCACGGTATTTGAATGGCACCCTCCAAAGATGTATTGAGTAACACAAAGAAGATTCTTTCTGATAATTGCTCACTTTGATAACTTATTCATAATTTTGTAAATATATCTGTTTTGCTAACTGCAAAGATCACTGTAAAATAGGAAGTATTGTCTTGGCAACAGTTTCCTGCTTCCTGAAGATTATAGTACTATCCAAGGTCTAGTCAGAAACTAGTGTTTCTATGTACATAGATCTCTGCACTGTTATCTGGAGAACCCTGTTATAATGAAAAACATGAATTCTCCAATATTGATGGAAAAAAAAATACATTTCTATGTCTCTGTCATAGGATAAACTGCTTTTTATAACTTTCTAACTCTGTAAAGGAGACCTGTACTGCTGCAGAGGTCTGAAGGGAACTCAGGCTAATTAAGAGTCTGTGAGACTTTGGAAGTAAAGCTGTATTTGACAAACACCTTGAGGGTAAATGGGTCCAGCTCAAAAAGCAGCCTTTGGCTCTCATTAGCCCCTCACTGCTCATTCCCAGCCCTGCAACTCCTCCACCCCCGCAACTGGCAAAAAGGAAAGGAATAAAACTGGATTAATTTGCTATGAGGAAGCATGGGGAGGGAAATGCGGGGCTTGGTAGTTGAGATGAGAATGCAGCTTTTACTGACAGAGCCCTTGGAAAGCATTTGTGGGCTCTAACTTCAGCTCCTGACAATTGACATTGCCTGTTGGCTCTGGCTCTTTGGCAGCCATTTCTCTTTGCTTTTTAATATTTGGGGAGATTTAACTTCTACAGAAAAAGCCATTTCTATTTTTCCTGAGAAAAATGCCTTTCTTTTACTATTTTCCTTTAGTGTTTTTTTCCTGTCACTTATTGGTAAGTCATATCAAGTCAAAAAGCAACACAATAGCACCAAACCCTATGTCCTTTCCACTCTTGCACACAAGTATTGATTCTAAGAACAACCTCTATAGCTTTATTCATTTTAGAGATATTCCACACCCCGCAGTTTTTATTTCATTTTCTGTGAGCATGTGTTAGCCAAGGCAAACTCACCCCACAGCACAGCAAACATGAACAAAATAAATATATGAAGCTTATGGCTTTTTTTAAGTTGAGTGCTATTCATCCTGCTGGAACGAACAAACAATCAGAACCCCCTGCTTGGCAAAACACATTTTCAGGCTGAAATACAGTTCTTTCTCTAACATAAAATCTGCAGAGGAGCCATTGGTGTTGTGGAGGAGAGTTTCTATAACAACTAAGTAGACCTACAGGATTTTCATGGCTGACAAAAACTAAAGTGAAGGAAATTCTGCATGAATTCATATTTCTCTGCCACATGAATGCCTTGGCTGTACCTTCATTGTTCATGAAAATCTGCCTCCAGATTGGCTTTTCCTCTGGAGTGTTCCATGTTCAAAGTGTTCTGTGCTCCATGAACAGCCCCAATGTGCTCCCTGATGCCTGGGTATGGGCACAGGGCTCAGGCACAGCCAGTCTTGGCAGCAATCTCAAAGACACCATTCTCAAATGTTGTATTTTGTGCAAGGCACTTTTCAGGTAAACAGGACTTCCCCACAGACTGGGAAGAGGATTTCCCAGCTCAACTGACTCAGTGTTTACCTGAAGATTGTGACATGGCCTTTTCCTCACCAGTAATTCTCTGAAAAAAGATTTCCATCATAATCCACTATCTCACTTCTGCTTGCTCTTGGTGAGGAAGGACTGACATCAAAAGTACATATAGGCAATCCCAGGCAGATGAAGTTTCACTGTGTTACTGGATGCAGCTCATCAGAAACTTTTTTTTCCCTCTGGAGGTACTCCCCTGCTCCCCCACAGTGCAGCTGACTCAAAAGAAATCTTGAATTTATCAGCAGAAAAAGCTAGCAGCTTCCTCACAGTTAGGGAATCTATCTGCAAATGGAAATAGTTGAATTGAACCAGCTGCACATCACCTGGAACATTTTCACTGCAACAATCTGTAGCAGAGAAGAAAATGATCTTTTATTTCTCTCTCTTTAAAGTATCACAAAAATAGACTCTGAGCTGAATTCAGAGACTTGTACCAGTGGTCCTCCAGATGCCTTGTGGTTTTGCTGTGTTGTTTGGTTTTTCGCTTGGGTATTTATTTTGTTGGGTTTTGGTTTTTTTTTCTGTAAGGCAGTGGTGAACTCCAGAGGCCTCAAAGAAGAAACTTGGGTAGAAAGCATTTACTGTCCATGTACTCATGAACAACAGGTCTCTAGGGTAATCCAGACAACTCTGATTAGGACTACTGAGGGATCAGTCATAGTATGAATATAGTTTTCTGTGCTCACCTTTTTCAATGATCTTTTCCATTTACATAGTTAAAATATGTTCTTTACCCCAAGGCAGAAAGACCACTCTAATCTCAGATTGTAGTTAGGTACACCTTGGTGGGTTCAAACAGAAAAAGCAAAGGCCAGCAATTCTGTCTGTACCCTGTTTCACTGCCAGTGAGATTTCCTTTATTATAGACTTCCCATTGGTGACATTAGGATGACTACGAATTAAGAGACATTGACATTGTGAATTTTCCCCTGGAGAATTATCTGGCATTTTCTTTCCAAATTAGGATGCTTAGCAAGTCTGGGACAGAGAAACTAGAAGTGCACCCGTTGGTACTGCAGATGTTGTAAATACAAATGGATAGTCAAAGGTTGTTAATTTTTATGTGCATAAAATGCACACACAAGAGAAGAATATAAACCAACTGTAAAACAGATGGGTGGTTTTCTCTAATGCTGTGCTCATAATATTACACCAAATGCTGTGGGGCTCTCCTTTCTCCCCCAACTCCCTCCTCCCCCCATTATTTATGTATTTGCTTTCTAAATGTTTGTGTATAAATTCAGCTCTTATTACAGCTATTGGCTGAAAGCACTGGCTGTAAGAAGCTCTTGAACAGGCTGGCTCTGCAAAAGCTTTCCTCTTGACATCTTTTGGAATGCATTTTTATTCAGGTCTGAGATGTTCCTTCAATTCCAATGGGACTGAATATACATCCTCCTTTAAAAACAAAGTGTACAACAAATCCCTCCAGTTCTCTTGAGAATGAATTAGTATCTCGCTTCTTTGTGGAAAGGGAGCATCAAAAAATTATGTGTCATTCTGAATATTGTGAACTTTCCACTGAAATGATTTTTCAAGTGATAATGTTGTTTCAGCAAAATAAATAATTTCCTGCGGAAGTCTGGCTTTCCTTGCTACACCCTTCTGCTTCCTAATTTTCTTCCAAAAAAAATACATCCCAGATATACCAGGTTGAGTCAAAATTACTTCTACTCAAAAATAAAACAGTCAAAAACTTACATGTTTTGATGTGAGCAGTATGAGGTAAAATCACAATGTAAATCTTTTTAACTGAGCTCTGTGTCTGATCTTAGTAGATAGGGCTCTCATAATCTGCCAAATAGGGTCATGCAAGGGAAGAACGAGGATCTCAAGCATCACAAATGCAATTGCAGTGTGTGTCATGGCTCCTTGGGTAGATGTACTTCAATGTCACCCTAATTTTAAATAAAACCTTTTAATTTGGGAACAGCAGAACCTTTCCCTTATAAGTATAAAGCAAACAAACAAAAAAAACCCAACCAAATCCAAAATTTTATAATCTCCATAGCTGGTTTTTCTCTTTCAAAATTTTTTCCCGATTTAAAAGGGAAAAGAGTGTCAGAACTGATGGAAAAGTATTCTGAATTTTACTCAGGCTCTAGTTCAGTGTCTGTTGTGCGGTGCCATTGCTTGCCAACCTCACTGTCCTTATTCTAATAAAATCTGCACAGTATTTTGGGAGTTTGGGTGAATAAAATGCTGTAGGATGTTGACCATGTGAGTATAACATAAAATCCCATTGACAAGCTATGTTGGACTGCAGTTGTTTCATACATAAGACAGAGCACTCATGGGGGGAATGGAAGAAATTTTGAAATTGCCCATCGATGACTTTCTGAAAAACAATCGTTAGCTGCAGTGTGAGTTCTAGGGCTTAACAGTATTAATCTCATTGGTTTGAGAAGAATGATTCTCCCTACTTTCAGAGTAAAGGAGGTCAAATCTGTGCCCTGCAGACCTGTGCTGTTGGATGAGTTGCAAAGATGGATTTTTTTCTTCCTGCATACCTATGGATGAAATGTCAGTACCTGGCCCAGTGAGATATTAATTACCTGAAAAGAACTCCAAGATTTCAAAATTAGAGGGCAGGAGGTCTGGTCTGATCTCTGATGCATAGGTTAATTACAGTCTGAGGACCACAGCAGAAGAGCACAGCTGGTAAATTATCTTGTTACCAAATGTAAGAGCATAACAATGAGGCACGCTGCTACTTGTCATTTGTATTATGCAATTGTTAGCTGCATACCCTGCAATATTAAATTTTTACTTAGGCAAAGGACTTTTAATAATCTGGAAGTTAATAATATCTTTAACTCATTTAAAAGAAAATAAGATTTGCACAGTTCTTATCACCTCTGATTTTATACTTAACTAATAGCTGCAGGTGTTGTGTTACTACAAGGAATATGAATTAACCTGGATTAAAAAAAAATCAATATTTTTAACTTGTGTATCAAAAGACTACTAGTTTTTGCATATAACCTTTAGTCATTTCTCATGGGGATTTCAGCAGAAATTTTGCCTGAATTGCACTAACAGGATTTGATTGAGTTTGTCATGATTTGCCTTGTAGTGTCACAGGTAAGTTTTGTTTCTTTGATCATATGTTGAATTTCATAATAACACGAAAGGAATGCAGTCTGGGGAAGCAGCACAGAGAGGTCCAGCTGGTCTGCCAGTAGGTGAAAGTGCTCTGGGAATGACTCTCAGCACTTTGCATGACCATAAGCTTTAACATTTTATTTAGGATCCCTGCCATTATAAAGTTTACACATGTGAATAATTATTTCCACAGATACCCATGCAGATAAGCCCAGTCACCTGCACTAGCAGTTGCCTATATCAAGATTTATATTTAGAGTGTCTATGTGGAAGTACCTATTTTTGCTCTGTTGCCTATAGATACCATAGATTGTCCAACCCTTAAGCTGCTAAAGCTGGGTGAGATAAACTTGACTGTTAATGTGTATGGTATAGCAGGTTGATAAAACCTGGAACAGAATATTAAAAAAGACCAAAGGGCTTCCCGGAGTTAATTTGTATTTCAGTTAAAACAAAGAAAAAACCAACAACACAAAACAGACAAAACCCACCCCAGTTAGGACTCAATGTAAAATGCCAGTAGTAAAGAACTGATCACCACCCTTGATAAGTCATTCCATTCCTTACTTACAATTAAAAACTGTTCCTCAGCTTCACCATCTAGCCATTAGTTTGACAAGCTGAAGCAAACATATCAAAGGTTACATCCCCGAAGAGACCATATAAACTTTGATTGCATCACTGTTTGCCTTGTCTTCAATAGACTACATAGGCAGGAATCCTGCACCCTCTGCCTACAAGTTAAGACTAAAACCATTCTTTACATTCTTCTTGGAATTCATCACATGTAATTCAAACTATGTATTAAATCACCAGCTCATCTAAATTTGACACTGAGACTTCAAAAGTGAATGGGAAATAGGTGTCAGCATGAGTGAAAAGATTCTTAAGATTTCACTAGTGGTAGAGCTACATGATGGACTTTAACTAGGTGCCTGATTAAAGATAGGTGAGAACAAATTTGTATGGTTTATCAAAATCACAAAATCATTCCGTAATAGATGACTTTGTATTTATGGGGTGACTTCTCAGTCCTTCCCTTTGGTATTAAGCAATTGAACAATAGATTATATACTTTTAACAAATTAACACCCATATGTGCCTGTAGGTTTAGAGAAAGCTTGGAAAAACTCTGCTTCAGAAATCTACAAACATCAAAATGATATTTAAAAATAGCTGTGAAATGCAAGTTTCTGCTCAGCCATAACCAAAGAATCTCCACTGTATCACCATAATGTTAAGTATCTAATTTCCAGCTTTGTAGTTATTTGTTTTATTTATTTATTGGATAATTGTGGGATGCTCATAACTAAGTTTATAGATGGATGTAAAATCTTTCTGCAGCAGTTAGTTTTCTTTTAATGTTACAAATAATTATAAAAAAGGCCAGACTACTTCATAAGTCAGCGCAACCCTCCCCTCTAATTTCCATGAAAAAAGAAACTGTTCAAATTATAATGTCATGCCAGCTAGACTTCCACTGGAAGGGGCATCTTTCGTGATGAGATAAAAGTGTCATTTCTGTCACTGACAAAGCTTTTGCTGTGGTCTCTACAAAAGTGCCTCTTATCTTATCACCAAGCACAGCTGTAAGCTTTATAAAAGTATGCTACAGCTGCCCAACTCTAGCTCCTATTGTAAAAGCCATCAGTAAGAAAATTGATATGCATATGTCTGTACAGTTTCTCATCCTTGGGCTAAGTATGGCAGCTTATCAGGAATTTAGTGATACTTAGAGATTACTTGCCAAGCATTTCTTCATAACATGGATGAGGGGAACTCATATGCCTTATATCACAGTTCCTGAATGTTGAGTGTAAGTCTTATTTAAACACGGTGATGTGGAAAACTTTGGCATTAGGAGGAGCATAGAGATAAATATGAAGCCATAGCTTAAAGCTCTTGTACAGAGATAAAATCGTCTTCCCCTGCTGAATTGATGCATTGAAGTATGCATTCATTTCTTTTTCCCTTAGTTTTGGAGACTAATGTTGTTTACCCTTTATGACCCCACTTCTTTTGAGTCTGCTGCAGCAGACAGTTCTTCAGAGATATGACTTGCACCGCTTGTTTGTGAAAGTATGATGAATGCCACCTTTGCAAGAAAACCCAAGCAGCCCATGCCTTTGCCCAACCCCCTTCTTTGTTTCCCGTTCCTCCCCAAGCATCTGAACACCCTCTTATTCCCTCCATGCTGGACCCCAGCACGTCCACATAGGCACAGCTTGTCCTCGGCTTCCTAGGTATAAAAGATCACCTGTTCTCAGAACTGTATAAATCACAGACTATCTTAAGTTGGAAAGAACCCATAAGGACCTTCAGGTCCAACTTCCTGCTCCTCACAGGACTACCTGAAACTAAGTCATAGGACTAAGAGCATCATCCTCAGACTCTGACAGTCTTGGTATCATGACCACTTCTCTGGGGAGCCTGCTCCAGTGACCAGCCAGCCTCGCAGTGAAGATCCTTTTCCTAATGCCCAATTTGAACTTGCCCAGGTGCAGCTTCATGCCATTTCCTCATGTCCTATTGCTGATCACCAGAGAGAGATCAGCTGTTGCCCTTGAGGAAACTGTAGACTGCAATGTGGTCACCCATCAGCCTTCTATTCTCCAAGCTGAAGAAATCCAGTGACCTCAGCCGCTCCTCATGATTCTTGCCCTTGAGACCTTTCACCATCTCAGTTGCCCTTCTTCACACACACTCTACTAGTTTGGTGTCCTTCTTATTCTGAGGTGCCCAAAACTGCATACAATGCTTGAGGCACCAGTGAGTGCAGAGTGGAACACTACTTTCCTCAATCATCTGCCTATTCCAGTTGATGCACCCCAGGACTCCGCAAGTCCTTTTGGCTGTCAGGGCACACTGTTGACTCATGTTCAACTTGCCTTCAACTTACATCCCTAGATCTGTTTCCATGGGGCTGCTCTCCAGCCTCTTATCCTCCAGTTTGTATGTATAACCAGGAATATCCCACCCCAGCTGGAGAATCCAGCACTTGCTCTTGTTAGACTTCTTTTCGTTGGTGATTGCCCAGCTCTTCAGTCTATTCAGTTGTCTCTGTAAGGACTGTCTACCCTTGCAGGAGTAGACCTCCTAGTTTAGTATTGTCAGCAAACTTACTTTATGTACATTCAATTCCCAGACCATTTATACAAACATTAGAGAGCACTAGCCCTAGAATTGTTTAGATTCTCTTTGGAAGAGAAAGCACTTGAATGTTTGCATCATTTTAAGTCCAATGCAGAACAGATCTCCTTGATAAACATACAATACCCAAACTTCAGTAATGACTTGTGAGGAGGTAAGAATTCCCATATGAAAAATGCACCTTTCACAATCTGAATAATCTTAGCCTGAATATTCAGCTCACTGCTGACCTAATTTGAATTGCATAACAAAGTTGTCTTTTAGGGAGATTCATCTCATTTCAGTTTAGCCATGGAAAAGTTCTGCATCTGATCTCTGGTAGTCACTTGGGTGTTTTCTCCATGTGATTTAGAGAAATAGGTATTTTCAGAGGGCTGGACATCCCCCTAACTCGAAGACACTTTTCAAGCACGGGAGAAGCCTACCTATGCATTGCTTATATATTTGTGTGCTATGGAAGAACCTCAGTTACTTAGAGCAGGTGGTGCCAAATTCCCAGTGGGGAAAATATTTCCATACTGCCTATCTGTCTTGTGAGACCTCACTTGGGGTATTGTGTGCAGTTCTGGTGTTCTCAACATAATAAGGACATAGAACTGTTGGAACAAGTCCAGAGGAGGGCCACGAGGATGATCAGGGGACTGGAGCACCTCCCGTATGA
>JAOEHX010060220.1:0-17116 GCA_025448015.1 Bolborhynchus lineola
GAGAACTGGCTACCCTGGATTTGGAGAAGGCTGAGGTTCTTAATGACTGCTTTGCCTCAGTCTTCACTGGCAAACCCTCTGACCACACCACCAAGTCATGGAAGGCAGATGCAGGGACTGTGAGAATGAAGACCTTAGGCCTGCTCTAGGAGAGAATCTGGTTTGTGACCATCTTAAGAACCTGAACGTGCACAAGTCCGTGAACAAGGGGTTAAAACTTAAGCAGGGGAAGTTTAGGTTGGATATAAGGAGGAAGTCTTTTTACTGCAAGGATGGTGAGGAACTGGAATGGGTTGCCCAGGGAAGTTGTGAATGCTCCATCCCTGGTGGTGTTCAAGGACAGGTTGAATAGAGCCTTGGGTGAGGCTTAGATGCATCCCCGCCTGTGACAGGGACATTGGAACTTAATGATATTAGGGTCCTTTCCACCCTAACTATTCTATGATTCTAAGAGGGAAAGCAGCAAGAAATAGCTGGCACGTGTTTTCTTCTCAACATGGGTCTGGTTCCCCAGACGTCACTTATCCATAGTTCAAGGAGAGTTTGAGGAGAGGAGAGGAAGAGATGGGACTCCAAGGGGGCAGTAGGAAGACAAAGAGCATAGGGACTTCCTGGTTGCCTTTAGAGAAAGGCACACATTTGAGTGGAAGCACTTTTGTCCTCATTTCAGGCTAGGTTTCTGCTGCTGTCACATCAACTTCTGCTCACAGCCCTGGCCCTATGTTAGCATTGCACAGCATTGCACTTCCAAGCAAAGCCTCAGTATTGCCTGAAGCTATCTTTTCCTTAGAGGTGGATCAGTCTTTAGCTTTTTTCTTACAGTCATTCTCCTTCAGAGAAGAGTCATTGTTTCATATCTAGTTGTAAACCTGTCACCTACCTTGCAGGCTGCTCGGTGCCCTCATTAAATGCGTTCCAAGGTTGATTTTTTTTTTTACAATTTCTGTGCTAGGTGTTTCTTTAGTCCTGTAAGTATCATGTTAGATCAGTTCCACTGTACTGTGTAGAGCAAAATAACACGGGAGTGGAAAGACCCTCTTCCATCAGTATAAGCAAGTTGGTCCCATGTTGGCCTTTCCCCCTTAATATGTTGTCAGGACTTTAATAGCTTAGCGTTTCTTCAATATAATTATGGTAGTGTTTCTTCAACAAAATTAAGGCAGTTTTAGTTTCTTTCTGCATTTCTGTTTCTTCTTGTCTCTTCAAGCTGTGGGTCCCTGTGTGTGTCATAGAATGGTTAGGGTTGGAAAGGACCTTAAGATCATCTAGTTCGAACACCCTGCCACGGGCAGGGACACCTTCCAGTAGATCAGGTTGCTCAAGGCCCTGTCCAGCCCAGCCTGTTTTTGAGTCTCCTTTTGAAATCTGCTCTCAGAGGGTTCATCATAAAGGGAAAAGCCGAGAATGTTTTGTTTGTTTTGTTTTGCTGTGAAGTATGAGATGGAGACAGCATGTGTGTGTACAAAATTAATCACTTTTACTGAGTTTCTTGCCATATTCATACAAAATCACACAAGCTGTTTTTAGACAAACTATTTTTAGATCTTAACTATTCAACTGTTATCCTTGTTTTTGTATTAGCTAAGGTTTGATTGGTTCCAACACTACAATTCAAACCATCCACACTTATCAGCTCATGTCTTCCCGTACATGATATGCTGCATACCAACATCTGTTCACATCTGAGATGTTTTATGGCTGTTCTGGTTATGTTCCTCACATCTTCAATTGCCTGAGGTTTTTGGCAGGTCACCTGTATTCCAACATTGTTTGGTTTTGGGGATTTTTTTGTTTGATTTGCTTTTTTTTGTTTTTGTGTTGGTTTTTTTTTTTTTTTTAATCCTTTTAGTTTAATAAATTTAGCTTTATAGATTAAAAGCCTTATTAATTCCCACTAAAATGCAAGTTTGGAGGCATACTAGCTATTCCAGTTGTATCCCAGTGTAATGGTGTGACATAAATTTTAAGGAAGACTTTTCAGCTATGGTAACTTGAATGAGTAATTGTGAATCTAAAATGTTCCTTTTCAGGAGATAACCAAAGAAACAAACAGAAAACCCAAATGTAGCCTGTCCTTTGTATAGTTTTTGTATTCTTCTATCTTCACTTTATGTTTCATATGTGCTGATTTTCTTGATTCCAGGTTCTGTGTTTAAAGTATTAATTAGTGATTAAAAATGATCCTTTTAATGAATTAATTCCGAACAGTAACAATCCAGTCGCACAAGTGTTTGTCAGTTGTGATATTCAAACTTGAATCTGGAGACAGATCCATAACTATGTGCTCATACATGCATGTATTCCACCTCATACGTCTGATGAAACGAGGGCTGTATTACTGACTAGCAAAGAATGTGAGGTGCAACCAAAGCGTCTACAGTCCTTTACACCTGAGCAGTTTTCCCCTGAGTAGGACTGTCATAATAATTGTTTCCCTACATATTTTCTTCCCCCCATAAAAAAGGGCAGATACTAACTGTGTATGCCTGAGAAAATCTGGAAATGAACAATAATACGAACAAGACACTACTTTTCCCTTCACAAACCTTACCTCATGCAGCCAGCTGAGAACACTCGGAGTGTGGTGGGTAATTGGCTTTTCTGCATCCTGTGTTTTTAATCGCCTGAATATACAATCAGCTCAAGGTACATTTCTTGTGCTCTAATGAATTTTAACATAAAGGTTTATTTCCAGATGGATCAGCACTGGAAGAGCTTTTCAGCTGTCTTATAAATATAATTTAAATTAAGACATTGACACCAAAACATTGCCACCCAAGAAATTAAACATAGAATTTATTATGTAATTGTGTGGTTGTTTTATCTGGGGACATCAAGGTGGCTTTTTAAGAGAGTGCAGCATTCCCTGGAGTTACTTTGTGTTATGGCAGGAGGTTGACAATGATTGAGGAACATTTGGGTTCAGGTAATTTAGATACAGTTGAAGATACGTTGTTTCAGGTAAAAAACCATATTGAAACCTTCCATAATTTTTAATTTACTCTTTGCTTTCATTTCTGACTTGAAAAAAAACAAGTAAATGAAGCTCTTCTTTCCTGAAACAGCATTTTGGATTAGAGACATCTATATGAATGCAGTATGAGGGAGTTTTAAGGCATGTAATTTTTCAGGTGAAGAAGTCCCGTCCAGTTGCACTGTAAAATTGAGTGCAGCATAGTTCATAGGCTGTACATGCACATTTAATTAATGCTGCTGCCAGAGTAAATATGCAGGAGTTTTGGCATACTTCTGCAATGTGTATTTATGGAAGGTGTAGAAACAAATTAGTATGTTGGATATTGTTTGGGTTTGCACCTGCCTCTGATGTAGCTGTGACTAAGTCATTGAACTGCTACATGCAGCTATTGTCCCAATTGTAAAGAGAGATAATGTTTTCCTTCAGGTGGATGTTACAAAGTTTTTGGAGAATGCAAGCTCTTGAGGAGAAAGGATTTCTGTACCAGAATTATGAAAGACAATGTAGGCATCTGTAACAGTTTCAGGCTCTGTTCATTGTCCTGTCCCATGCTGACCTGCTGTGTGAACTTGGCACAAAAAGCCAAGTGACTGAAACTTCACTAAATGAAGCAGCAGTAATTGCTTTTACCTATCTGTCGTAAGTTTTCATACCCTCAAACCTGCATACCTGCAAGTTTTCATATGCAGTCATCTTGACAACTTGTCACATCCATGTATTTTTGTGATTCAAGATTACACAATTTCACCTCTCTCACCACCCTTCATAACTGTGAATTAATAGTCAAAATCAGAATTACAGTCTGCACCTACAGATATGTTTTGGTTCATTTAATAGTCTTTGGTTTCAGTAAAGTTTTATTACAACAAAAGATTTTAAGTCGGTGTCTATTCCATATTCAAGATTGTAGGAGGTCATGGTGGCCTACATTCAAACTAGGTCTGATTTTAGCCAACTGTCATATTAGTCAACTGCCTGTGATAACTGTGCATGATTCCTGTATTGTTGTAACTGTGTATTGGCCTGTGATACTACTACATACACTGTATTTCAGGAAAAGCAGAGATTTCTGACAGATGTCCTACACGAAGTGATGTTGCTGGATGGTTTGGCCAGTTCACATCCAGTATCCCAGGAGGTGCAGCAAGCCACGGATATTGACAGGGTGTTTGACTGGATTGCCTATAAAAAGGTAAGGCTAATTAAGCGTACCTATCTCTGTATACAGTTATATCAGTAGTTATTAGAAGATCATGTTCTGTCTATAAAAAAAATACCAATTAAAAAACCCCATACACTACAGTGGCTACTAGTTGGGAAACTTTAATTTGTGTGGAATCTATTTGTAATATACAACAGTGATTTTTGCCAATTAAATTCATCATATCCAGTGCTATTGAATGTTATAAATAATAGATTTGGGTTTTTTTACTACTATTTGTTTTGTAGTTGTGTCTGAATTGTGTTAGATGCTTTAAAAAGCAGAACAATATGTAGTCTTTATCCTTTTGAAACTCTCTAGGAAAAGGATCCAGTGCTGAAGTTAAATGTAAAGTTTTTTCTGTTTTTTCTATGCATGAAAATTCTTCTGTCAGTGAAAAGTCTGAAGTCATTGTGGAACAGTGAGAGTGGAGGAACTGCCTTCTGGCATGGTAAAGGAATATGTATTAAACTCAGGCAGTTTCAAATTGTACTTCAATGAACAGAAGGCCTTTTGGCCAGCTTTGGGACTGAACAGCTTCTGGCCAGGAGTGAGAGGGCTGCACACTTTCACCTTTTCCATTTTATGTCTTTGGGCCGTTAGTATATGGCCCAAAAGCTGGTGGTTTCAATCTTACCACATGGTTATTCTCTGCTACATGCTATACATAATACTATGCCTTAGTATCATGACCAAATACGTTTGGAGTGTGATTCAGAGGCTGCTCTCTGCAACCTTCTGCTGTGAATGCTGTACTGGACCTCTCTGCTGATGATTTAGTTACAGGGGTCTTTTAACTATCACCTTTGCATTTGATAATCTTTTCTTCTGCACTGTAATCTGCCTAACAAACATCATACTAACATGCACATGTGTAACAAGACAGCAGCAGCATAACACTGACTTGCCTACTGAGCCTTCAGTTTATCCAGTGCTCATTGTGAGTTAAAAAAAATGTGTATCCTGTCTTCAACAAGTATTCCCAGTCAGCAACAACTTGAACTTGATCCTTTCCCATGAAAGGATCTCATCTGCCTTTAAGGATGGGCAAATGAGAGTGTATGTGTATATGTCCATGTAATAGGTGTAGGATGTAATATGCAAACACGGAATACTTAGGGAAGTATTTTAAAATGCTGGACTTGCTCAAAAGCTCAAGTAACTTTTCAAAAATACTTTAGCTGGCTTTGTAAACATTACTCTTGGTCAATTAAGCTGTAATAGCCGGCGGCTTTTAGCATCCTGAAGTATTCTCATTGTGTAAATGTTTCAGTCATATGTTTGCTGCTGGTAGCTGAATCTCAGTTCAGCTAGTATGTTTAGAGGCTTATCTCACATCAGTATCTTAATATTTAAAGCTAATTATGGTTTTATTAATATAATAGTAATATCACACAGTAAACTGATACTTTACATTTTATATATTATGAATACTCTTCAAACATCAAGGAATTTTCATTTACATTGAAATGACAAATAGGGCATTAGCTATTTCACCTACTGTATTAGCTATTGTATTAGTGATAGCTATTTTTTGCAGGGTATTAGGATCTCTGTTTTCTGTGCAGATTAAAGTACAATCTTTATCTTGTATCCTTCCATTTAAAGGTTCCTTTTTCATTGTAACAGTGGCCATGGCCAATGGATGTGGCAGGATCTCCACTCAGCTTCTCTGATGGCAAACTGTCCTGAAGCCTAGGTGACACTTGAATGTGCTCATTGCAGGGCCTGATTCTGTGAATTTTGAGTTTAGATAGGAGATTCCACCTTGAGGAATGGCAATGGAAGAATTTACTTAACACACCTTCATAGGTGAGGAAATTAAAAGACCCACTCTTTCACCCAGGGAGACTTCCTGTCTGATAATTTATCTGCTGTTCTCTGTAACCATTCATCCTTTTGTTTTAGGTACAAACAGTGTCTAATAGAAAGGGACTTTCCCAACTGACTTAATAACTGCTCTTTTCACTGTGTCTGTACCTTCCTCCAGACACCTGATGCTGTTGCCTTCTGAGGATAGATTTGGGAAAATTTAACATATTGTAGATCTTACATTGTTTCATTCTGATGTAGCCTTGTAGGCATGCATGCAAGGCGTGCACTTAAAATCAACCAGGGAAATAAGCTTATTTATTAGATAGCTAGAACATTTGCTTATCCTTCTAATTCTCTAGTGGCTGCAAGTATAAATACTGTGTTGAATGGTATGTCAATAAAATCCAAACTGTAAAATTACACTGAAAGCTTTTACCTGGTCAGGAGAGTGCTCAGATATTTTCATGTCCCTTGAAGTCCTCCTTATGCAATGAGCCCTGCTAGAGGGATGTTGTTGCCAAGGTTTCTGGGATTGTTTTTTGTTTGCTGACTGATTTTGTAAATTGCTGTCAAGTGTTAAGTTCTCGGGATATTTTTCTGTTGACTTTAGTATAAACTTTGGATCAGGACCATCAGTGATGACTTTTCCATTATCTTAAAAAAACAGTTTGTTTTTGAACAGTCTAGGACTATGTGCAATGTCTTTTCCCTACATTTTGGCACAGTTTTATTTAATTCTCTTTCATTTTTTTTTTAATTTTTTTATATGTCCATCTTGTGCTCCCTGGGACCTTGGATTGTCGATGTGATCTCTTTTCTCTCTTCATGGTTCTCTCCATGATATTGAAATCACGAAACTTTCTCCCATCTAATTTTTGTTCAGTGAAATGACAGTCATAGAATGTCATTGTCATTTCATTGTCTTTACTGTCATCACTGTGGCATAAATCAATTAGACACCATTAAAGTGCCCATCTCTGCTAGGCACTCAGCTGTCATTTTCAAGATATGCCTTTTTCTATACACTTCAGAGATGATCATTGAAACTATGCTATTTAAATGTCTTGGAGCTGAATATATTTTTCATTTCCACTTTCTTGTCCTCAGTGGTTGCATATGTTAAGAAATCTCATGACATAAACCTCTGAAGAATGACATTCAGGTATTCCCACAAGCAGAGTGAAACAGATATTACAGCCCAGCAGCACACAATGTTTTTCCATGTAAGCTGTTGAGGGTAATGTTTGCCTCTTTCAAAAGCATCATACTAGGTAGGCATTCTTTAGATAGGAACATGTCATCCTTCACTAGGGTTGCAAATATATAGAGAAAAATAAGAAGTCATGATAGTTCATTAATAAACAGCAGCGGTAGAGGATTCAAGTCACTCAATTTACATCAGAAGGGGTAGGTCTTCCTATTGCAGCTGGAAGTGAGAGAGTGTCCTCCCACGATGACAGAAGTGGTTATATCCCAAGTGCAGTAGGAAATATAGCCCGTTGAACACAAGAGGGGATCTGAGAATTGTTAAATCAAAGCAAAAAACATGACAGCCTTTCCACACCAGAAATAACTGACAGCAGGAGTCATAGCCCTCAAGAGCTGCATCAACAGAGGAGGAGAGAGTGCAGCAAGAATAACTTGAGAAGGAACAATCAGCTAGGAACAACTGGCAGTAATAAAATGGAGAAGCAAGACAGCTGCATCTGAAAGGGAGCAGCCAGACCCAGAACAGCGTAAGGGAGAGAGATCCCAGACAGAACTAAAGGAGTCATGGCCCTAGATGAGCAGTCACAGCCAGATAATAGGAGGGATGAAAGGGCACCAAAGACACTGTAGAGAGACAGATAATATCTGGAGTCATTTCCGTCAGCCTGCTGCATGCTTTGAAGTGTGCTGGTTGAAGATTCTGGCAGCAATCACAGCAGGCAAGACCAGCATGACGGAGTGTAACTATGAAAGTACCCCCAATAGAATATATCTTGGCAAGTGACAAACAATAATCAAAACAAGGAAGAGGATGACTGGAATAGTTTAGAATATCCCTTCTTTTCTTCCCTGAAGCAAAATTAACCTCAGCAGTGAGGTCAGTTACTGGCCCTGGCCTTGTAATGCAAGCAATTCATTATTTCTAAACATGTATGTGCAATTTCTTTTTCCTTCTTAACTTTATGCCACTTATTTGAAAATGCTTTCCCCTGCTTTCTGTGTTAAGTGATGGGAGGAAAATATATTTCTAAGAACAATAATGGGAGACCATGCTTCCTGCCTTCCCTCAAAGGCAATGTTCTGCGTTAGGAAACCTGTTCAACTGAAAATTTGCACAAAGAAAATGCTCAGCTTCCCTGTACATTGCAGTAGCAGTTCTGGCAAAGGAGAACATATGAAATTGAAAGCAGTGGCTTGCTTACCCTTTTGAGTGTAATTCTCTGAAAATTTACAGCATAACATGTTCTACAAGACTATGGAAGAACACGAGGGATAACTGCACTCGCTGGAAAGTCCCTCTAAGAACCTGGTTCCTTTTACTTCTATTCTTCAGGCACTGGGAAGGATACTGGCGCTGTAATAACAAAATAAAACCAAAACCCCAAGGCATGTATTCTTCCCAGTAAACCCAGGGTTAGTATCAGTGTGAAATCCACTCAGTTCATGACTGCAATTAATTTGTGACAGTGTGCTTCTGAGAAGTGACCACAGAAAAAGTGAGAGCAGCTCATTAATAACGAAAGAAATTCTAGATAAATACCTATAAATAGTAAACTGTAGCAAAATAGACTTTATTTTTAATTATTCACTTATCTAAATCAATAATGTAAGATGGTATCCAGCTAGTTGAAAGTCTTACAATACAATACAATACAGGTAGCTTTACAATTGACTCCCTTACCATAGTGTAAAGGGAGAGCTCTGTTTTCCCTGACTAATTTAGCTGTGATGTTGCCCGTGAATGCCATCAAATCCTGGGTGAGCATTTTGTGATGCTGATTTCTGTTCCATGACTTGCAAGTGCAGCAGGTCAGTGCTCAGATTGCAGAAGGTGCTTTCAGGAGCCATTTGTTTGTAATGCACTGTAACAGGGGAAGTATCTTGTAGTAAAAATAATTTCTTTCTGTTTAGATAAAAAAATTCTAGGTCATTACTGCTTCCCATATGAAAGTTGTTGAAAATCAGAGTTAGTGAAACCTCTAGGTACAAGTTCAGTGCAGCCCCGAGAGTTCTTAATTTAAAGTATGCCAGCTTTCCCACTCTACCCAGTGGGTGCTATTATGTAAAACTAGGCAGGTACTTCAAGATATTTAAAATCTTAAGGCATCTGAAGCACCATCCATGACTCAAGATAGTATTTTTTGAAGAAGAAACATAGAAACCATTGTGTGTAGTATGTAAAGAGCTACACATCTAATGTACCTCAGGAGCATTCCCCACACTGGGGTATGTGGGTCTGGTTGGAAATAATAAAAATGGAGCACAAATGTTAATTTTATTTCAAAGAAGAGCTTGTTAGACTAGATTGCTCAGTCAGGGTAGAGCAACTGGGAAGATGCAACCTGTTGTGGCACAGGACTGTCTTCTGCCTGTTCCCTGTTGAAAGGCAGTGGCGAAAGGGAGGTCCCAAGGACTGGAGTGAAACCAAGGCAGAAGTGGCAAAAGTGGCTCAAGGCACCTTCCTCTGCCATCATTTTGCGTACTTTTTTCCCCAACAGGGAGTAGCAGGAATAGACAGTTCATCTGTGTCTTAGGTATTTCCATGACTTCAAATGAAGTTTTGATAAAGGTGGATGTACATGGGAGTACCAGCACCAGAGTTCCTGAAGTGCACTCACCTTTCTGCTTCTCTGGTTCTACTCTTTAATGATAAGTTTTAGCAAAGGGCAGAGCAGGAAATACCTTTTTAAGCCTTTACAGCCTGTTTTTTTCTGTGAAGGAGTCCAAAACCAAAACAGTGCCCAACTGAAGGCAGGACATTTGCTGGCACACAGCCCAGTTCAAATCAGTAAAACAAGAGCAACAGTTTTAAGTGTTAAAGAAGTAACTTGGAACAAGTTGCAAGAATTAGGAATAGAAAATAAACTGGAGATAATGAAATCGAGTAAAAAGAAAAAAAATTGAAATAAAAATATGGTCAATATTTGTATCAAAATATGAACCTGCAGGACCACTCCTCAAGAAGGAACTCTCCGTAACAACCTCTGCCATCCTGTTTTGTTGTTGTTTTATAAAGGTATGTTTAAGCAGTGGATAATTTCTGAAGCTTAAAAGAGGAAATAAAAGAGAGAAAGTAGGATGGCATTTTTAATTATAGTTAGTTGCAAATCAGACTTGGGCAAATGGATTGAGATTCTTATGTTGTATTTAGTGAACTAAAAACCCCCTGTAATATTAAGATTCAACCTTTGTGGAAACAAAGCTGGTCAAACAGACCTGACTTCAACCTTTGATGAGATTAAATGTGTGGTTGGTAAAGATAAATTGTGTTGAGAGATAGACTTTTAAAATCTTTGTTTTATTATGGCATAATATTTTAGTTAAAAAAAACCCCAGTGCTATACTGTATCATTTGAGTGCACAGTGACTGGATTAACAGATAGCTATCAGATCATACTTATTGCCAAGGTAGTTATCAGTGGAGATTCTTCACAAATTCTGAGTTTTATTTTACTTAATTTGCTTTGGATTGTGTGGAGCTGGTTCGTAAAATGGTGAAGTGAGGTAACTGTGACTGTGTAAACTCTGCTATAAGTTCTCATCATAAAAGGGAAAATCTTTGTCCATTGCTCCTAATGGAAAACACAGATTTGTGGAGACAGTTTTATTATTACAAGAGATTCTTAATACAATGGATTATAAGATATACTGATTTATTACTGTGAGGGTGGTGAGACACTGGAACAGGCTACCAAATGAAGTGCTGAATGCTCCATCCCTGGCAGTGTTCAAGGCCAGGTTGGACAGAGCCTTGGGAGACATGGTCTAGTGTGAGGTATCCTTGCCCATAGCAGGGGGATTGAATCTAGATGATCTTAAGGTCCTTTCCAAACCTAACTATCCTATGATTCTGTGATTCAGTACTTAATAAATGATGATAGCCTCCCTGTGTAAATAATGTCTCCAAGTTCTTGTGTTTGTCCATCCTTGAATATTTCCTCATACAAGCAGTTATGGAAAAAGTATTACATGCTTTTGTCCTTGTCAATGGTGTCAAAATGTGTAAAAAAGATTTTTGTGTTAAAGCTAAATAATAACACTGTTGTAAATGGCATTCCAACAGCATTTTGTCCAGGCAACTAATAACATTTTATTATTCAAGGAAAATTATATGACAGTATCCACCTGAAGAACATGATTCGTTATGGTCATTTACTCCCAGATTTTATTCTTTGTGTCATGGTTCTAAAATTTGCAACAGAATTTATGTCTAAGACAAACAAGTCACCAAAGCTCATCTTGCCATCTGACAATTTTGGTATTACCTGGTCCTAGAACAGCTGTGTTTGTCAGAATAGAAAATGATTATGATTTCTCAGTGAAAATCTCTCCTTGAATATAATGTTGCTTTTTCGGTGGTGTTTTGGCATCAGATAAATGGACTTAAAATCTATAAAAACAACATAAGGTGCCTTTATACATCTTTGATGATTTAGCACAGTACGTTACAGGTTTATAGGCATAAATGCTGATTTTAAAAATTCTCGCTCCTCTACACTGTAAAGTTTTTAAAATAGTGTAAGTTTAATTTGTTTATTAAAATATATCCCAGTTTTATTGCTGAGTATCAGCAACATGTTAATGTGTGGGTGTGCCCTGCTCGATAAGCAAATATCAGCTGGAAATTCTGTATTACTTTAGAAAGTATAGGAGACAAATGACTGATTTTTATTTTTTTTAAATAGTTTGTAGTATTAAAATAAAGTAGAAATAGTTATTTTGAGCTCATTTTAATGAATGCAATCCCTTACTTTTTAACAATTTATTATCAAGTTCAGGGGAACCACTCAGATCCAAATTCAGCCAAGTACATGGTTGTTTGATTTTATGTGTTGTCCTGGGTTCAGCAGTAGCAGTCATTTTTCTCCTTCTCAGTAGCTGGTGCAACACTGTGTTTTTGACTTTTACCCTGGGAACAGCGCTGCTAACACCGATGTTTTCAGTTGTTGCTCAGTAACGTTTAGTCTGACCAAGGACTTTCTGAGCCTCATGCTCTGCCAGGGAGGAGGGGGAGCTGGGAGGAATCAGAGACAGGACACCTGACTCAAACTACCCAAAGAGGTATTCCATACCACAGCACATAATGCCCACTATATGAACTGGGGGCAGTTACTCGGAAGGGTTAGATCACTGCTTGGGTCAGGCTGGGTATCGGTCGGTGGGTGATGAGAGGTTGTATTCTCTTCCCTTGTTATTTCTCTTATCATTATTATTAGTGGAAGTTACATTCTTTTGATTCTCCTCCCCATCCCTCCTGGAGCAGGGGGGAGGAAAGGGGAGGAGAGACCTAGTGGCTGCATGGTTTCTGGGTTGCCGGCTGGGCTTGAACCACAACAGTTCTTTTTGGCGCCCAGCGTGGGGCATGAAGGGTTGTGATAACGACAGGTCTGACCAGAGTGTGTCTAATCGTATTTGTGATAAGCATTCATTGTTTCAGATTAATAGTCACTTGTCACAATGCTGATTTATTGGCTCTCAAAGTTGCTGCTCTTGATGTTGGAGTTTCAGCATGTCGTACCTTACAGCTGGTATTTGCTTTGTTAGTGTTTATCGGCTGGGGGCCTTGGGCTGAGGTGCTTGTTTCATTATACTTTATGGTAATGACTTGTAATACAATAGAATCATTGATCATGAAACTAGACTGCCTTTCTGACCCATACCAACCATCACACCCTGATGTCTGGGGTGATTGTCATAGTTTCAGCCCAGCTGGCCACCCTGAAACCATACAGCCATTTGCTAACATTAGTAGTATCACTGCTGTTCCCAGGCTGAAAGTCAGAAACACAGTGCTGCACCAGCTACTAAGAAGGAGAAAAATGGCTGCTGCTGCTGAACCCAGGACATGTGTGTAAGCTCTAGTATTTAAGTTGGGTTGCTTGCGTGCATAAGGATAAGGCACATATTGTCACATTTTGTACTACTGTGCTGCATACTCTGCGTATGCCTATCTTCTTCCTTACTTCTTACAGCTTTTATGTGGGTTTTCCAAAGGGAAAGCCTCTAGGAATTCATTTGAACGTTTTACGTTTATGCCACAGGGAGGAAATCATAGGCACATGTTTACTCATTTAAACAAATGAGTTCTGTTAACCTAATCAAATAAGGAAACATTCACACTCATCAAATTCACATGCATTAAGCTTCATTTTTCTTGTAGTGTTTGGAGGTGCCATTGGAGAATACAGGAAATAGGTAAGCTGGTGTATTACGGTGCTCAATTTCTGATAATGAGAGGGGGATTTAGTGCTTGTGACTCATGATACAGTCTAATTAATTCCCTGAAAATAATTTCTCAGTGAGTACTTCTGCAGTTCCCAGAGATGAAATGTTCTGCATAGAGGCAGTGGAAGAATTCCAGAGAAGACTTTGCAATTATCTATCTCTGCTCTTACAGCTCAATAGAAGGACTTTAGCAGAGGTTTCTCAGGAGCCTGCCACAGTACTGTGTTATGACTGATGGTATGAACAGGGCACTCTTGTTCCACAATTATCAGGATAAGGCTGCATACCAGGAAAGACAGTTCACATGATAAAGGTGAGAAGGTAAAATACATCTCAGCATGATCTTCTGAGTGGGAACTTGAGGAATGGTTGGACTTCTCTTTAGGAAAAAGCAAGTGTATGGTCAATATATTTACCTCAGAAAGCACAGTTTAAATGCAACACCTGGATTTGAAAGTGGTTGTCCATTTTTCAGTTATAGAATGGAGGGAAGTCCTTTGTTTTGCTTAAGGTCCTGCCAGTCACTCAACAGACATTACAGCCAGACTTCTCCCATTTCTTGGTCCTTTTCTTTAACTTGCAGAGGGTAACAATACATTTAATTCAGTGCACTGCTAATGCACTGTGTAGTGTAACACGGCATCTCAGTTGACCAACTTTTTAAATAATTCATTTACACATCTATAAGCTATTCTGTATCTACATTTGAGCAAATCCTGCAGATGTGACTTAGTCAAAACATATTTTTCATATTAAATTTCTCCAGGATTCAACAGATTTCATTTTAGTTTTAGAATTTTATGTAAGAGTTCTTTTTCAAATGTCACATTTTTGCTACATGTTTGATGTACATTGTTCTTTCACTTTAATTCATGCTGTGTTTTTCCCAATAAGCTAAATTTCATGGGGCATCCAGCTGTGGTTGCTTAGTACCAACAAAGAATGATTGTGTTGCAAAACATGACTTGGATATTACTTTTTGGCTAGTGGCATAATGCGCAAATGTGCATTCTTTGTATGAGTGCTTGGTAATACGCTCTTCTAATATTTGAAGTGAACTTAAAATCACAGAATTATCTAAGAATTTGAGAAATAAAGAATAATGTATTAATTCAGGAACTTTGAGTTGAAATGAAATTGCACTAATTTACTTAAGAGCTCATTTGATTGTTGATACGCTTACGCTTTTATTTGACAGAGTACTGTAAAAGTATGTTCCAATGTTTTTAAGGAAAAACCCAACCTGTATGCTGCTTCTCTTACATTTGCAGTTTTAAAAAATCTTTCTTCAACATGTTTCAAGAAGAAAAGATAAATTTCAACAATTACTCAAAACATATTAGCCAAAATTTGGCAGTTTTTATGTGATCTTAAGAGTTTCTGCTATGGTAGTTCATGCCTGACTTGGTTATGTATATACAGCAAGTATGGCTCTGGCTTACTTGGTGGTAAGTAAGGGGCCATGTCATGGCCAAAGTGTAACGGGGAGACTCAGATTCTTAAGGATGTAGCAGACAAGTGCAGTGAATTGTTTATATTGGACTTTCCTTTTGAAGAATATTTTGATTCTCATGCTCATGTTGTTCTTTCTAACAGATAGCTTGCAGGAACTAACAGTTGGAGATAGGTATGTGGAAAACACCAACTAAAAGAACTGAATTAGTAGATAGGAAGTCTGCAGATCTGGATGGCATCCACCTGCACCTTTTGAAGGTAACCATGTGTAGAGCTGCAGAACTTCTGGCAGTGGAATTTGGACCTGCCTCACAAATGACCACCTTGCCAGAGAATTGATGGGGTAATGTGCAGAAAGGCCTCCATGGGAAGTCCTGGGATCTATAGGCTGATGAGTTTGACTTCCTTCTCCATCAAGGTGGGGATGTGTATGGCAAATAAAGAGTAAGATAACTGAGCATGTGGATAAATATGTTGGTCTTGCCTGGACATATGTGCTGCAAAGGAAGATTCTGACTCCAATCAGCTGAGTTCTTGGGCGGAGTTAGTAGACATAGGATTTAAAAAAAGTCTTTGACAGGGCACCTTACCTATAGCTCAGAGTACATAGTTTTAAGGAGGGAATGTTTAAAGTGTGGACGATATGGCTAATCCATTAAACAAGAAGAATACTGATATATATCAGGTATGTGTTAGTAGCCATCAACCTTTGTATATTGATTCTCATCTTAAATCAGGAGCTCTTTGTGAAAGGATGGTAACTTTGTGAGTGCCTGTATGTGGTCTGAAGATCATCAATGAAGATGAAGGTGATTATAAGAAGTTATTATTGATAATAATAGCTCTATTTATAATATGAATGAAATAAATTGTGATTGAAGTAAAGGACTGAGTAACTCACATTCCCTTAGGTAGAAAGGAACCATAATCTTAAATTGCAGAGATACCAGCATACAGAAAAATAACTGTAGGCCTCCTATCTGTGTCCCATTGTATCTGAAAAACAAGCAGTGCTATTACATATTAATGAAGCCTGATTTTGACTGCACTCACTGCTGTACAGTAGAAGAATGTTAATAAATCACCTGCATTTGGTGTTGATGGGGGTGGTTTATTTTTTTTATTGTTTTGTTTTTAAATGAGAGAAGAGGCAGAAAAATGGGTGGGTGAAGGTTTTGTGGAAAATGGGCCTTCTAAATTATTATATTTCTTTTAGATATTCATTTACATATTTTTTGTTGATCGTCCAATGTTCCTCTCCTAAGCACCTCACTCCTCATTTACAACTTAGGTAGCACAGTGGTGTTTTTCATACTAGGGTACTTCCTGATTTTAGATTTTATGTCACAGAAGTGCTCATTATGAACTAAATTGAAATAAACAGCTTTCATTGCTAAGCAAGGATGAGAAGGCAGACATTCAGTGAAGAAGAGATATATTGAGTTCTGTGTAATTATTATTACTGGTATTTGGTGTTGCATGGGAAAAATGGATAGGGGAATCTGGAAGATGCTGTCTCAGACTCTGCAAACTCAGGGAGGTGCTTTTGCACTGTTATGCTTTCAAATTTTCTATGGTTGCTCTGTAAGTTGTGGGATAAAATATCTTCATGGAGATTCATGTCATCTCACTTGGGATGTTCACTGTGTTCACTTGTGCAATTGACTAGTCCTTTAACCTCCCTGCATCATCAGTGAAGATAAACAGGCACTTCTAGGCTGAAATTCATGTGTTCTGTTTTAGATACATGTCTTTGGATGAGATGAATTGGGATGAGCTGAAGTGCTCGCTTTCTCTCCAGTGCCTTTAAAGGGAGTCTAGGCAGCTGGCTCAGCTGTATGCAACTGAGTAAGCATCAGATAGATGCAATGAAGGCATCTGCTGAGTCAGATGAATTTCAATCCTACAGTTAAAACAAAATCAACAAAACCCACAAACAAAAATAAAAAGGAAAAAAAAAATTGATGTTCTAGGAAAAAAAATGATGTGAAGGAGGACAGAAGAGTTGTGCTAGGTCAATCTTGTATGCTGTCTGTCTTTTCTGTCTCCAACTCCAATGCATTTACAGAACACTAGATTATTTCACCTTTTCAAGAGTCATTTGTAGTTTATGGTTTCTGTTTTGTGTTGGTGAAATTTTTCTCTCATGAGGAGTTTCCAGAGTTCCAACATAATTTTTAGTCCTTAAAAAAATAATGCTGAAAGAGTTCCCAGCTCATTTCTATCTTTTTACA
>JAOEHX010060223.1:0-12431 GCA_025448015.1 Bolborhynchus lineola
GATTTAGTGTGAGGTGTCCCTGCCCATGGCAGGGGGGTTGGAACTAGATGATCTTAAGGTCCTTTCCAACCCTAACGGTTCTATGATTCTATGATCTTAAGGTCCTTTCCAACCCTAATTATTCTATGATTCTATGATTATTCTCAGACTAAAGCCAAACCACAGCATTGCAGCAGCTACTAGGAGGAAAAGTAACTCTATTCCAGCCAAAACCAGGAAAACAGTAAATTATCCAATTGCAATGTCAAATGATAGTAGACTGACAATGATTTCACATTTGTGTTCAAGCATGTTAGTGAGTTATGTAGGTATGGTTGTGCCAGGAATTAACTGGATGTTGGAGAAATGGAGGAAGGAAATCCAGCTGATCTTATCCCAGTAATGGTTTTATGGTTTTTTATAGGCTGTGAATTATGATACTCCTACTTGTAGTCTGGCTTATAAAATAATATATATTGTGCAAGTTAGAGCCATTTTCTTAATATGAAGGATTTGGATAAAGATTTACTTAATCGCTTCACTTATTCTATTATGAATAGTGACACCCTTTTGTTACTGATAAGATAGGTCTCTATTACTCTGGCAGATTTCTAAGAAAAAACAAAAATGAAATGTTAGGATACTATGTGTGCAGTAAATAAGCTTAGAAACTAAGAGGACAGCATGATAAAACTGACATCTTGGCATTTCATCTTCTGGGGTTTTGCCCTTATTCTACAACCTGATTATTTCCAGACAACACAAATAATTGATTCACAGTCCTTCTCTGGCAACTGCTTAGGCTTTCCAGGATATATTTTAAACAAATCATGCTATACACTTAGAAACACTGAAGTGACTGTTGAATTAGGTGGAAACAAAGCTATTCAGCAAGAAAGACCGTACTAGTGCTTTTGATTCCAAGAACAACTATTCAGCCTACTGTTAGCAGCAACATGTTTGTATTTGCAGTAAGTGCTACGTTTAGTGATAGATTTCCATTTGAAGTGGTGTCAGACTTTTTCCATACCACTCAGTAAGCATATGAAAATTGATTCGAAATAAGGTGTGATTAGAACCTTGTTTGTGAGTGCCTAGTCCATTCTGCTCAACATCTGTAAAAGAGATTAGAAAGTGAAATATTTTTGTTCAAATTTAATCTCATGAGTGCATTTTGCTGACATAAGATCAGTCTGTCTGTGACCTCACAATAGTTTGTCTATGATTTAATGAAATAAAGATCTTTTGAAAGGTGAGATATATTTCACTGAATTACAGGCTTCAGAATCACACTTAGGGAAAACAAACACTTTTGAAGGAATACAGGATTATGTTTCTGTAATCCCATGTGAATGTTTATTTTATAAGACATAGAATCATAGAATTGTAAAATCATCTTGATTGGAAAAGACCTTTAAGATCATTAAGTCCAACCATAAGCTCAACACTGCTAAGTCCACAACTAAACTATGTCACTAAGCACCATATTTACACATCTTTCAAATACCTTCAGGGATGGTGACTCTACTACTTCCCTGGAAAACTTGTTCCAAAGCTCGACAACTCTTCTGGGGAAGGCATTTTTCCTAATATCCAGTCTAAAAATCCCCTGGTGCATCTTGAGGTCGTTACCTCTAGTCCTTCTATGTAGAAAAAGTCTATGGCAACTATATTGCTAATTTAAAAGCTAGAATTGTTGCCTAAATTAAGTGAGAAGAATCTAGAGCAAGCTCTCTGGGTTGCTGTAGCTGTGCTGGAAGACAACAATTCAATTTCTATAGTGTGAAACTAAGCCCGTAAGAGGAAGAGCATGTACTCTTGAAGACTTCTGTGTCTTGGATAAGATAGAAACCAGGAACAGTTTTTACTTCAATGATGATATATAATTTTTTGCAAGAACTTGAGGTGTAACATCAGTATCCTTGCCAAATTTCTGTATGGATGTCTATATTTTACCTTTATGTGTTTCTCTCCAAGTTCTGCTTGGTATCACACTCACCTTCTTGCCATTACTTACACTGCTATGTCATAGATTACTAATAACGCATTGTAAATAGGTTTGAAATTGCTTTTGAATCCTCTCTTCAGCTGCCTTTGTACTTAAGAATCAGAGATAATGATGGATTCCTACTCAGTCAATAAAGTATTTTAATGTAACACTCTAAACATATTGCTTATCCCACAAGTGTGTGTCCACCTGTTGTGTCTGTCTATGTACATAAATACAGCTAGGAAGTTATTTTACCTGGATCATGTAAGTCAGTCTCTCCTGGCTATTCATTGCTTTTTTAGCATTTTTCTTACTTTTATCTTTATAGATAAGCCATAATTTCCATAAATAAGTCATAATTTGTGTTTTTCTTATTCTTAGAGACGAACTTTTTAGTTACTGAGCCTAATTGCACTAATGGTGCTTTGATGCAAAAAGTTGTATCACAGCTTCAAATTTGCCTGTGTGCGATAAAGTAGAAGCTGCCTGATACAAACCAAAGTAAATACTGTTATTTGCCTGTCATATTAGACTGGTTTTGTGGAAAAATCTGGCAGTTAGATCCCAAAATTTGTGGATATTTGGCCAAAGGAAAAATTCAAAGGGAGCCTAGCTTTCTGTAGAGTAGTCAGGTCATGACCCAACATCAGAAAAACATGTGCATCTGCCAGGGACCAACCAAGCTATATACACCAAATACTAAATGCAGAACTATGTATTATCCTGAGCTTTGCCACAGTTTATGAAGATATTTCAGGTACACATCCATATTCAGACCTGAGTTTTCATACTTTGAAAGAACTGAAGTGGGTGTGAACTTGTCTAACTGGAACAACCGAAGATACTAGTTGATCCACTTGCCTTTTTTTCAAATAATCTAGAAAGCAAGATTTACAAACTGCCTGCACATTCTGATGCTTAGGACTTGCAGCATTTTCAATACTCCATATTTCATTGAAGGGTGATGGTATCAGTTGAAGGGTTTGAGGAGAGGTTTTGAATGTGTTAGGAAATTATGAAAAAAATCAGGGAATTCTATCTCCTTCAGTTTTAACCTCTCTGACTCCTGGACCTGGCAATTCAAGGAACTTCAGTTATCTTTTCCAGCTAGATCTTTTCCTTTAGCAGTTCATCCCAAGACAGCCCTGAATAAGGAGATTTATGAGTGCACTGAAACTTTGCGGAGACCAACTGGTAAGAAGTTTGGCAGCCTTGAAGTACTTAATAGCTGTGTGTACATGAATCACAGGTTTGTATCTATTTATTTCAAGTCCACCTGAGTGATTCTTTATAAAGTGAATTACTTTTCAGGAGAAAAGCTGAAAAACCTTTTCAGTCTTCCAATGAGTGAAGTAGAAAGGCTCACAAATAGCTCAGTTGAAATGGATTAGGCCCAATTCCTTATAAAATAACTAAATTGGTCCTTTCTGCATAGCATCTATTTCTGGTTATGTCTTTGAGATACACTATTCCCAAGGTGACTTTCACTTTGTTATGACCTGTCCAAATTTCCAAAAATTATAAAACCAAGTGAGATTGCCAGCTAAGTAATTAAGACAGGAGATCAAGTTAAGAAGCCACAGCCATGAGAAACTCAAGAGTGTCAGGACACTTGCAGACCAGGCACAACAGACGGTAACTGTCTAAATCCTTTAACTTCATTGTTCGATGACACAATATTGAAATAAATCTCTCTCTTTCTCTGTCACACATACCCATACATTTACAGACATCACCAGGAACTGTTTAAAGACATTGCTAATCCAGTCCTGCATTTACCTTGTGGTTTAAGCCTCTCACGCAGTTTGCTCACTCACTCCCCCCTTTTCCCCCAGTCCCGGGGGGATGGGGAGGAGAATCAAAAGAATGCAACTTCCACAGGTTGAGATAACAACAGTTTAGTAACTAAGGTATAACACAAACCATTGCTGCTACCACCAATAATAATAATGACAAGGGAAATATAAAGAAAGAGAATACAACTGCTCACCACCTGATATCCAGCCTGGCCCAGTAGGGAACCCCCCTCTTCTGGGTCTCTGCCCTCCGTTTTTACATCCTGGGCATGACGTGCTGTGGTATGGAATACCTCTTCAGTCAATTTAGGTCAGGTGTCCTGTCTCTGCTTCCTAACGGCTTCCCCTCCTCCCTGGCAGAGCATGAGACTCAGAAAGTCCTTGGTCAAACCAAAACATTACCAGGCAGTAACTGAAAACACTGGTGTTGTCAGCGCAGTTCCCAGGACGAAAGTCAAAAACACAGCTGTGCACCAGTTACCAAGAAGGAGAAAAATGATTGCTACTGCTGAACCCATGACAACCTCTGACCAATTATGCCAGTACTGATTTCTGATGAAATGTTACTAAACACCCCTCTGAACTAGTCCATGACTATACTAGGTGTAGCTTTCCCCTTGTACCTGCTCTCCTGCATGTCAGACCTGTCTTCTCTGCCTAACAGCATGGACCTGGGATCCACCTTCCACTGTAGTGACATTGCTGCATGCACCAATTTTGTGTCAATCTGATAGTACCCATAGGAATCAGTTCTTAGAGAACAATAATAAAATAGCCAGAAACCTTTCTGAAAAGATTTGCAGCTGCAGGTCTGAGAGAATTAGACACTGAAGAAGGTGGCATACACATGATAGAGAGATGGAAGAAAGAACTAGAAAGCCTATAAAATTAGATAATAGGAATTAAAAATTCATATTCTGAAGTACTAAACTGTAGCTCACTTCACCAGAGGAACCAGAAAGATATTACAGGGTCAAAACTTAGAGACACCTTCTCCATAGATGAGTAGGTCCTAATTAGCAGGCTCTCAGGAAGGCAGGGGGAGTCTGCTACCGAGTGAAAGCAGAGAACAGATAAGGCTTGCTTAGTAAGCACTTTGCAAAGGTAAAATGGAAAGCTGCTAAACACATAAAATCAATGATGAATTTTAAAAAAATGTAGATATTAATTTTATTATACAAAAGATACTACCCCGGCATAAGGAAACTACATTTTAGGCCTCATTTATATCAGATAAAGTTAATAAGAGCTTTGGAAGATCATGACTGCCTAGGGACTTGTGATCATATTCTTGTTGTATTCAGTATAAGCAACTGTATCTGATAATGTGTAATCAGCAGGTAATTTTTCTGGGGTAAAAAAGAAAAGACAAAGAAAGCAGAGTGGACTAAGAGAAAATTTATGATATTAAAAGACAAGGAACACTTTCTCACAGGGCTGAAGACCTATTGTTACAAAACTAAAAAGACAAAACAATAAAGTCTTTAGAAATTGAAAGACACTTTGTTAAGCAACTGGGGAAGGAAATAATGTAGTCTGAATAAGTACAAGCTGGAAAGCAAAGAGAAAAAGAAAAGGAGAAAGAGGGAGACAAGTGACACAAGACAAAAGGAAGAAAGGAGGGAGATAGAGGGGGAAAGTGAGAAGGAAGCAAAGAGACAGAGAAAAATAAAAGAGAAAGAAGAGGGGAAAAGAGACAAAAAGAGGAAGAGCAAGAGGGGAGTGAGAGGAAAAAAGAGGAAAAGGGAGACAAGCAAGAGAGAAAAAATATTATGAGAGAAAGAATTAAAAGTATAAGAAAAAAAAATATGAAGGAAAGGAGTTAAATACAGAACATGCCAAAGGCAAATATTATTTTTTAGATACTTCAATAATAATACAAATTTTAGTAACAGTAATTGTCTGTTTCTAAAGGGAGATGACAGTGATCATCAGTGTTGCAGTTATCTTCTATAAATATTTCTGTTCTGTATTTGGAAAGTAGGATGACATACTTATTAGACAAATGTAGTACTTTCCAGATAGACCACATTCACAGGGAGTTAATATTTTAAAAACAAGGGATTAAACGCTTCATTGACACCACTAGGGATGTGGAAGATCTATTAGTGGCCAGGGTTAATTTGCACATATATTTTGCAACATCCAGAGGCATTTAGTTGGAAGGCTTTACATTAGAAAGAATGTAAAAGTTAAGTCACATCTGGAAAAATGCAGGCAAACAAACTATGCTGATGTACAGGGTCACTCTAAGCAAACATTGCTGCCTGCATGTTTACATGCTGCAATGGAGAAATTTTGGTTAGAGAGATGGATGGTTCATTTTTGTGGTTTTCAAGTAGAAGGAGAAAGATCCCCTTAAGCTTTCGCTTTGTGTCGAGGGTTTTGTGTGGGTTCAATGTGACAGATGTGTAGATTCCCCAAAAGATGGTAGAAAGGCAATGACAATATTTACAAAGAAAAAGCTAAATAGAGGAATTTTAACTTAAAACTTCTTTAAATTTGTAATAAACAGGGAAAAATATCAAAAGCTTAGGCATATTATTGGTAACATCTGACTAGCCTGAATGGAAGATTTATTTCTTTTTGGAGAGAGTCATAGCTGCAATTTTTCACTCTAGATGTAATACTTGTTAATATAGGCAACTGAGACAACTTCAATGGCCTTAGTATGAGAAGTCTTGTGAAACAGTATTTTATGGATCCTTTTCCAAGACTGGATGGCTGTCTTTTGGTTTTGGGGACTAAGATTTAACAAGGCAATAACCCTTGCAACACTTTGATGTGCGGATTTATGGCATTGATGTCAAAACATTTGCCGAATGATCACAGCAGAGCACATGAAAAGGTTTAAGAACTGTCAAAGTCCAGAGAGAAGTTGTGCTGCCACCTATAGAGACAGAAGTTTCTAATAAGGTTTCAGATGGGAAGACAATTGGCCAAGTCATCAGCACTCTCATCAGTTATCTGAAATAGATTGTAATTAATAAAAGTTCACAGATGACATGAAGTTGGCAGAATGGTGGGAAATAAAAAATGGAATAGCTGTACCCAGAGACAGAGCTTTCCTGGCAACATCCATTCACTAAAATGCTTTGTAAGCTGTTAGATAAAGCTACATACATTAAAAAAATGCAAGTGTCTGACATTACCTGTGATGGTATCCTGATCTCTGTAAGGGCGCATCTTGGAGGAAAGCACACTGAAGCACAGATGACTGCTCATCCGTTCTACGATTTGTTTATGGAGAAATAATAGGAGTGGAGAGAGAAGAATTTTCTTTCCGTATGCATTGCAGAACTGCAGCATCCCTGTTTTCATGTCCAACTTTTTTAAAGCCTTATAAAACATGAAAAAAGATTAGAAAATAGGAAAAAGAAAAAATCCAGTGACTGAAGAAGTTGCTTAACTGAGGGGTGAATGTTTTCCAGAAAGATATCATTTAATGCCACCATTACTGTAAATAGAGTGTCTGCGCACCTTCTAGGAAAAATATTTTTAACTTCTTTTGGCTCTTATATAATCTAGAAAAGTATGAAAACCTATAGGGTTAGAAATTAAAAACAGGACTCATTGATTTTGATTTACAGCCTTGACAGTTTAACTGTGAATGGCTAACTATAGGTGAAAAGTACTGAGAAGGCAAAAAATGCTGTATTTCTCTGTCAGACTGGATGTTTTTTTAGTTGCTATATTTTAATTAGATACTTGATTTAACAATTTGATAATTAAATTGAACTTACACATAGGGTTATTTGTAATTAATATCAAAATTTGTATATATATTTATATATCAGAATTTTTGTTGAGTTTTGTTTGTTTATGGTTTATTGAGGTTTTTTTCCCACCAGTCTAAATGCCTCTGTGTGACTAAGGGCAAGAAATAGTCTACAATTTACAGTCAGTTGCAGTACATGTAATGAAGATTCTTGAAAATTTAATTCACTAAATTAGGGAAATATTTCACAGGAATATTACAGCTTTGGACACTGACAGTATTTGGCCATGGATTTAATTCCATATTTAAAATATTTATTTAACATAGCAACATTAATTTATTTTATAATCTACTTTTTTTTTTTTTTTTTTTAAATAGCAATTGTTGATGTTTGCTTTAGAATACACAAATACTTTTCAGAAGAGCATTAGCATTAGTGTGGCAGGCTCTGAAACTTAAAGGGCTCTTATACTTCTTTTCCACACAACAGTGTATTACTTATTTGTGTTCTTTTCTCAAGCATAGCAAATAATCTTCAGAATCAAAACCATATTCTGTTCACTTTTATGAAATATTTCAGTAATCCTTTTATTCAATAATATTTTGATGTTAATGAATAAAGTATCTAAATTTAAACATAAAAACAATGGACTAAAATGACCCTCCCTACATCTTAAACATTCTAAGTGCAACTCCCTAACTATTTTATCCTCAGTTACTCTCTTTTTAGTTTTAGTTTTAGCAATCCCACACTAGTTAAGTTTTTCAAGTCTAACAGCATGCTACACTACCATCTTCTGGAAAGAGAGGAAAATTGAGGTTTTTAACTATTTAAGAACTAAAGAGGGTTTTTTCTGTTTTCTTTATTGTTTGCAGACTATATGGTGTTACTTTCCAAAACCTATTTTTATGAACAGGGGAAAATAAAAATATTAAGATTTAACTTTGCATGTTCAAGAAATTTCTCTTTCAGGAGAGAGTTTTTCTTTCCTCCTGGTAAAATTGTAATTCTTGGTATTTTAAGACTCAGCAATTTACTTGAATAGCATGAAATATTTCCCAATTAAGAAAACTTTTCTGTAAAGGCCCCTCATTTCATCAGCTGAATCACAATTTAGCTCTTTTTATGTTGTCATTAACATCAGCCTAGAAAGCAAAGTTCGTGCTGCATCCAAAGTTGCAAAAATTTCCAGTAAACATATCCAAGCCTGTGGGTTGGCCTGTTATAGAGATAAGACTGTTTACGAAGGTCAGTCCTGGGAGCTGAGGGGTAGATTTTAGTGTAGCAAGCCAAAAAAGGAAACATTTTTTGATCAAATAAACCAATGTAGTGGCTGCAACTGAAACCACAATGTATTTCTTTTGAAATTAAAAGTTCTACTCTATATTAGAAAAAAGCAAAGAGATATACTAGAAAAAAGCAAAGAGACATGAACCAGCATAGCTCTGGTATTAATACTTCTCATATTTCACATTCTGTACACTGAATTTTTTTATTGTCATTGTTTTTAGAAATCTTCTGTAATTTTGGTCATTTGAAACAGAATTTATAAAAGGCTAAACACTTTTGATCCTGAAGTTAACCAGCCCTTTAACTGTGATTCTGATTAGCAAATAGATGAGCCATGACACTTCTAGATCTTGTTACTCTTATAAATGTAGTTGGCTGAGTTGTTTTTTTGAGCTATCTACTGTAGGAATATGTACCCTGGAAGACAGTGACAGAAGAGGTATTGAAAAATCTGCATAATGAACTCAGAAAATAACTGCTGAGGTTATGTAAAGGGAAAGCAAGACTTTAGAAAGGCAAGTGCATGTGTCACCTTACAAGAAACAAATAAATAAATATTTAACATTATGACAAGTGTCCTGTGGCCAACTGTGTCACTTCTGCTTTCAGTATTTCTTCATTTCTTGTTTGAACTTGCTAAGTGAGGCAGTTTCTGAGGAAAAGAAAAAAATTTTTTTGCTAGTCTATACTTTATAATATTTGTAATGTATGCAATAATATGTAATATATGTATATGTAATAATTGTAATATGGACATTTCATATTTTCAAAGTCTAAGAGTAATACTACAAAAATATTCTTCTTGTAGAATATTCACTTTATTTTTTTTTGTCTTTGGTGCATAAGGGAAAAAGTAAACATGAATAGATACCCTCTTTTACCTGATATTTCAGTAGAATTTTATGCTTGTGGTCATTGTCCTAATGATTCACTGACAAATTAGAAAGTCAGCATGATAGCTTGACTGCAGTTGGGTGGCCTTCACAAGAACATGGGGGAGCTGAATATTTCAATGACAATAAGAAGTCTGTAAAAATTAAGTGCCTGAAAAGCTATCTGAATTATGAAAATGCTCTGCAATTTCTTAATCAACATTTCAACCCTTTCCCTTGAAAATAAGAAGTTTGTACTTTAAACTTTGCTTCCCAAAGGACTAGAAATATATTTATTTTAAGAATAGGAAATATTCAGGTAAACATAATTTTAAATACTGTAAAGATTGTCATGTAAACTACAAGAAAATTTAGAATAAGTGGAACATTGTTTATTTAATTCCAGACTTTTAGGCAGGTGCAATATTTCCATTAGATGAGCTGTACAGCTTCGTTAGAAAAGTAAGACCATCCAGCTTTTTTAATTTCTCAGTTTTCAAATGCTTTAATGCCCTGTGTACTTGTTCATATCACTGTGATTTATTTAGATACTTATTTTAACATGAATATTTTCCACTACTGATATTCTGTGTTGTTTAGCTCTATCAATCATGTGCCATTCTCTCTGTTCAGCAGGTCAGAATGTATCGGGAAACTCTTAAGGAGAATATGTGTTCTAGAACAGAAGTTCAGTAAGTTTTAGTCATTACAACACTAAGCTGATTTCTAATACTCTGAATCTGGTTGTGCTGAAACTTTACTGGTTGATGTTTGGATTAATTGAACATGTGATAATCATAAACATAATCAAATGAAAACCCTTTCTTGGAATCACTTGATTATCAGCAGAAAATGTATTCTCATTATAGCCCCAGATGTAGTGGCATTTGTTCAGACTCTTAGCTTAAGAAATCTAGCCTTGCAACAATATCATGGGACTTTCCATGAGCATATGAAAACTGCTGCATGATCTGAGGTAAGAAAGATGGTTGTTTCTTAGGACATGCTTACATGAATATTCCTTCATGTTTATGATTGATGTGCCAGTTATGAGAAGGAAACCATTACTGGTATATATTTTTTGTATTACCATGTAAATAACACTGTGCTGTTCTGAATCACACTTTATTGGGCTATTCATCATTGGCTTCTTGCATTATTAAATATAGCAACAGTCTTGGTTTTCATATGCCTGTATGTCCTCGTATGTTTTTTTGTTTTGTTTTTTTTTCCCAAGAAATAACATTTTGCTTGACCTTCCTTTAAAATATATTTCAATGCCTACAATTATGGGTAAGTGAAGAGGAAATAGAAATCATGAAATATAAAAACTGAGATCCAACTTCTCGAAATTAAAAAATATCCCATTCATCTCTACATCTACAGAAAGGCATACTGACTTCACTAAAATTATTCATGTATTAAGAGTTTTAGTGATAAGATAATGATTATTTTCAATGGTAAACATATTATCAACCTGGCTATACATGCATAACTTTTTCCATTGTTCTTTGAAAATTCTGTATTCAAGCTTAGTTTTTCTTGCTTCATCCAAACAGAAATGAGAATAAGTGTTTTGTGAATTGGCTGGCATTTGAAAACAAATAAATAAGACCTGATTAGGTGATCAGCTGGTATAAAAGCAGTAGTCTGTCTGTGATTCTCACCAATTATAAAGGAGTTATGTTGAATCTGTGAGAGTTTTTGTTTAATAGTCAAAAAAATGCTCTGTCCATTATTAAAATGCATGCAAATTAAAACTGGTTGTTATACACCAAGATAGCAATTCTATTATAGATATGAAATGAAATATTAAAATAGCATTAGAACAAGAAAATGGATCTTAGTTTCCAAAAAAACTTGCATGGAGGATGTATTTTTCATTTACAAAAGTTTGACATTCAGTAGAATTATTATGCTTCTGGAAGTGTAAAATACATAGCCATTTAGAAACTAAATTCTAATTTATAACATTTAGAGAAAACTAGGGGCTATATTGCATATTTTTAGTAGATAAAAAGAGTAAGTCGTGGGTCATGTGAAAGGCAAAGTACTTAAAGGAGAAGAAAAAATGAATGAATGAGACTACCAGACATGGAAAAGTACTGTTTTCCAATCATGACACAGGGACAGCCAATACCTAGAAGTCCATGAGAAAGGGTCATAGAATCATAGAATAGTTAAAGTTGGAAAAGACCTTAAGATCATCTAGTTCCAACCCCCCTGCCATTGGCAGGGACACCTCACACTAAACCATGCCAGTTCCAAAACCGATCCCTGAGGGACACCACCCATTACTGGCCTCCAGCTGGATGTTGAGCCATTGAGCACAACTCTTTACATGCCTCCATCCATCCAGCTCTTTATCCACCCAGTGGTCCACCTATCAAATTGATGTGTCTCCAATTTAGAGACAAGGATGTCATGTGAGACAGTGTGAAACACTTTGCCCAAGTCCAGGTAGATGACATCAGCTGCTCTACCCCTGTCTATCAGTTCTGTGTCTTCATCACAGAAAGCCACCAAATTGATCTGGTGGGATTTCCCCTTAATGAAGCCATGCTGGCAGTCACCAACCACCTTATTGTCTTTCATGTGCCTCAGCATGCCTTCCAGGAGAATCCACTTCAAGATTATGCCAGGCACAGAGGTGAGGCTGACTGCTCTGTAGGTTGTTGGTTCATCCATTTTCCCCTTTTTGAAAATGGGGTTATATTTCTCTTTTTCCAGTCATTGGGAGCTTCACCTGACTGCCATGATTTTTCAAATATGATGGACAGTGGCT